>CAKNXH010061401.1:363715-376921 GCA_932178445.1 Andricus quercusramuli
GGTTGCACCCTCTAGGGTGACCAAAAAATTTGCAATCCATTTTTGGACCACCCTAATGTACACATTATCAATTTTTTTCGCAGTCATCACGACACAATTTTAAAATATCTCAAAACCACAAGAAAATGAACCATATGTGTTTCATTTTTTCTCTATAAATGAGCAGAAAGTGAGAAAGGGAGGTAGTTAGGTAATCTAATTTTGAATTCTGAATCTCTTCCATACTCTATATTTGCAATATATTATTCAGAAGAAAATAGATTTCATTTTGATCATAAAATAGAAATTTTTTAAAAATAGAAACACTAAACTCGTATGATTTGCTCCAATCTGCAGGGTTTGCTTGTGAATAATTTAGCTAAATAATTTTTTCACCTCAAATTCTTGAAAGAAATCTTCATACTTGAATTTTTGTATAGAGAATGTCTTAAATATTAGCAATTTCAGAAATGTATTCATTTTTTTGGATTGTTTCTTTTCCTATTTGGAAAATGTAATAATCTAACTAGATTCCACAAAAAGTATTAATTTGAACATTTTAAATAATATAATTTTTGTTTAAAAAAAAATAATTTATGAAAGGAATAACTCATTGAAGAAGGAAATTTTTTAAATGTTATAATATGAATTCTTTTTATTTATTAAGAAATTTAAATTCCTGATTCTTAAGTCTGATTTTTAGGTTCCGTGGCTCCATCTTATAGAATGAACGACAACTTTATCATCACTCTGTCGGTCCTATGAGTTGGTTAGTTCATCACAGTTCAGCGTTTTCCCAGGAGAGTTAGTACCATCGGCGATAGTGGCGCTTACATTTTCGTTACGTCAGAACAAAATCTCTTAGCCGTTTGTGACTTGTGTTGACCGTGTTTGGTCATATTGGGTCATATTGTCAAATATCTGAAAATAAGCCGTATCACGAAGACAGTTGATCCACGATAATTAAAAACTATACAAAATGTCTCAAATATCGTCAGCAGAACAACCGCATCTTCAGCAAATCGACCTCACAAAGCTTAATCTTCAGCAACTCACGTTACTAAAACAGCAATTGGATCAGGAACTCACTGTCTTTCAGGACTCGTTACAAACACTTAAAATTGCCCAGACCAAATTTCAAGAATCTGGATCATGCCTAGACAAAGTGACACCAGAAGCCAAAGGTAAAAAAATGTATAATTTTCTTGAAATGCGTTCCTGGTGCTAGTATATCCTCATTCAATTTTCTCTTTTTGAGGTTAGGATTTGGTTATAGCGTGCTTATGAATCATGGCATTTGCTGAATGGTTATTAAAGTGGAAGGTTTATGATTATTATTTAAACTATTATCGTTTGTTCATATTTTATCTGAATTAAGTATTTTCCTTTTGGATTTTAAATGTTTAATCTTAGTATTGCGCGGCAGCTATTTTTAGCAGGTCATTTCTTTGGTTACTTTCTTCAGCATGGGGCATTTTTTCAATTCTTCACAAAAAATGGAAATATCAAGTACTTCCAGAAGGAGATTTATGGTTTATAATAATTTAGTCTTATTTAAAATTAGAATTTAGCAAAATCAACCTCCATTAATCAATATAACAAATGAACACTTCGCGAATAAGGAGGAATTTTTATTTGTAAATCATTCAGGTAATATTCCAATGTAATGATTCGAATATAGACCAATTATTTTAAGATGTAGATTTTTTGTGTTGAGTTACACTATTGTAGTTTCTTCACAAATCTTTTTGTCGTAAGAAACGTGCCGCATCAAAATTAACCTATAAAATATTCTTCTCTTTTCCTTTTAATTGCTTCATCTACTTACTTAAAAAGATTCTGCAACTTCTAAGAAATCTACAAATAAAACTTTTTACATGTTATCTTTTTCACTATTTAACCTCTGTACAGAAGTGTTCGGGAAAGGTATATTACAAATAAAATATGGGGACCATTTGAGCAAAAGTATATGTTATTTTGAGTGCTATTTTACTCGGAACGTTTATAATCATTGAATGAGTGATTAAAATAGTGTCGTAAGCACTACATCAAAAAAATATACAATAAAACTTTACAGTAATTATATGCACTTTAAAAAATTTTTCTTGTAACTTTACCACACGTTTTTGTAATTATATTAAAACTTGTAAAATCACTTCTCTCAAAGTAATAATGAATCAAAGAAATATTGGCAATCAAATCATTTCCTACTTTGAAAGAGGTTAATTTACAAAATCTTGTAAAACTACTACGCTGAAAGTGATGTTTTTTCTTTTCAATTAGTAAGTTCACTACTTTGAAAGAAGTGATTTTACAAAGTTTAATATAATTACAAAAACGTGGTAAAGTTACAAGAACATTTTTTACTGTGTGCTAATGGCAAGAATCATTTTCCTTAAATGTAGTTTCACCATCAGAATGCAAGTTCATAACACTATTCAATGCATTTGTGATGAATGAATATGAATTATAAACTTCTAAAATTTTCTAATCGGTGTCATCTTCAATACATTTTGTGCATTTTTAAAATTATATTTTCCTAAAACATGTAAAAATTTGCGTCGATTGAACCCTGTTTAAACTTTCTCGATCATTCTGTAGGGAAACATCGATAGAAAACCGGACTTTCCGCCCAATTTCTAAATTATCAAACTCTCCGAAATTATTCAACTTTTTTCAAGTCTCTAGAGCTCATTCTAAAAAGTAAATTCTGCACTTTTTATTGAAATTATCTACACATTTGTTGTTTGCACTTTTACATATATTGCAAAGCTCTAAACTTGACAAAAAATGTCTTTGAAAGGATGATTACGATGCTGTTTTGATAAATGGTAGTAAAATTTAATAAAACAATATTGTACTATTTTTCGGGCATCTGTTATTAAGTCAGTGAACTTTTGAATCTTGAAAAACAATTTTGAATAGGGGAAACCGCCCTACACTAGATAGGAAAAAAATCAAAAGGATTTAACTGCATCAGTTTCCTAAAATGAACAAAGATGATCATTGTTAAATAAAGCTTACATATTCAATTGAGTATTCTTATCGAAACAAATATCACGAAATTAATTAATTAGCTGTATTGAACATTTTTATTAGACCTGGTCAAGGGTACGATTTTGACACCTTTGCCCGTCAATAGATATCGTTTCTGGTATTGCTCCTAGGCAAGTCAGAATACTCAGTTCTGGATAATTATAATTTATCATTAGTATACTCACAATTAAAATCAATTTATTGAGTAAATTATAGTTGAAACTATGATTATTTTACAAAAAACACAAAAGTTTAAATTATTGACATTTTTTTTATCTCTGATATTTCGTAAGATTGGTACGAGATGTTTAATCTTCATACAATTTAACCTGACTTGCGATGACAGAAAAGTGCAGCTTTTCTGAAAGGCTCCTTAAAACACAATTAAAATGAGCTTTTTATTAACTAATGATTTTCATAATTTTCTTAGTTTATTATTTACAATAATTTGAATTAAAAAGCTTCACGAATCAAAATAAACAAACACAACCTTTAACATAAAACAACTGCGAGACAGTCGCAGAGCTGCCAATTTTGACAGACATTTTTTGTAATTTTTTGATTATCTACTGTCGCTTATCTACTGTTAGAAAATGTAATATCCAATAAAAAGTCCATAAATATTTATAAATATGAAAGAAAGAACACTTTGTGTTGATAAATATTGTTCATTAAACTTCAAGCTTTGATTCTAATTTATAAATGTCATAAAAATGTTTCATTAAGTTAAAAAGTACGAATAAAGAAGAGATGACATTTTTTTCAGGTTAAAAATAAAATTTTCGCGCTGACGCATTAATTAATTATAAAATCCCAATGAAACTTCGTCAGCGGATATAGTATCGTTGCTGAAACGTTATACTAAGAAAAGTAATGAACATTTTTGGTCAGTTTTCCAGTTAATTAGGATTATCTACTGAAAATCATTGTCTACTGTAGGGTGGTTTCCCCTATTGAAACTTTTTCCTAAAGTTTTTATGTTGTTTTTCGTCAAGTTTAACCCTTTGCTACATCTCTAAAAGGGCACCAATAAAGGTGTAAATTATTTCAGTAAAAATTGCATAATTTACATTTAAAAGTAAGCCCTAGACCGAATTCATTTCAAATCTGACAAACAGTCCATTCTGAAGTCACAGAACCATTTGCTACTAAAAGATGCTGTTTTCCAAAGGGAATAAGGCGACACTTATCTGACCGATTTAACGAAAATAATGTTTCGACAAAGTTATGAGTATTTGAATTTTTAAAATCAAAAACGCGAATAATAAAAGAATGGTCAATATTTTTGTTAAAAGTATGATGTTTTTCCATCTAATATAGGCATTTTTTTCAGTCCTCATAGAATTTGTTGTCCTACTTCGAAATCCGTTGAAAAATTCAATAAAAGTTGAAAATTTAGAAAATGGTGGTGGTTTTTCTGAGAATATTCAAAGTCAATTTACTCAAAAACCACAGAGTTTCTTTTTCTTTTGATTTTCTTCTGGATTCGTACTAATGTAAAGAGTATATTTCACAATAGTCCGTGCTTTAGAGGGGAGAGAATTTTTTTTTTCTGTTAAACGAAAAATCACGTTTTTTGTCAGAACGACACAAGATACGAAAATAGTCAAAGGTACCAAATTATTTCTCGAAAAAAGTCTCGAAAAATGCATTTCGACACTCTTCTATCTCGCGTCATTTCCCTGATTTTTACGAAATTATGTATAAAATCCTTAAGAATTAATTTTTTGAAATAAAAATCCAACAAGGACTTAACAGTTTTAACAGCATGAAAGAAGTGCTGGTAGAATAATGAAGTAAGTTAGAAAAAATGGAGAGTAATGATTATTTAATAAATACCGGCTTTAAAGGAAAAAGTTTCACGTAGAAGTTGTTGAAACTGTTAAATTAGGTTCTTCTTTCTTTTTAATGATATAAAATTGTATTGTTGAGACAAATTAATTTCAAAGGATTTTATCAATATTTTCGCAAAAAATCTCAAAAATAACCAGAGATAGAAGAAAGCGTAGAGAAATTTTTTAGAAAAAAATTTTAATCATTTAACTATCTTCGTACTATTATAGAATATACTCTTTACATTAGGACGAATATAGAAAAATATAAAGAGAAACAAACTCTGGCGTTTTTGAGTAAATTGACTTTAATATTTTCCGAAAAACCGTTGCCATTTTATCATTTTTTAACATTTAAACAATTTGTCAATGGATTTCAAAAGAGGATAAAAAAATCTATTAGAATAAAAAAATATATATAAATACATATAATCGAAAAAAGCATAGTTTTGACAAAAATTTTGACCATTCTTTCAAAATTTTCGTTTTTAATTTTTTAAGTTATGATACTCATAACATTGTCAACAAATTTTTTTCGTTTTGTTGTTTAAATACGTGTCGTGTTATTCCCTTTAAAAAACAACACATTTTAGTTTCAAATAATGCTGTGACTTAAGCATGGACTGCCTTTCAATTTTGAAATGAATTCGGTCCCAACAAATTAAAAAAATGTTAAACAATTTGGAAAATATTGGTAATTAAGCAGTTTGTGGAAAACCCTGTTTTTTATAGATATTTAGCTACAGAATAATCGAAAGCACTACAAATAGGGCGCACTCAATACAGATTCGTATACATTTTAAGAAAATATATATTATTAAAATGTATAAATTGTAATTGAAATGACAGACATTAGAAAATTTGGAAAAATATCAATGTACGCAAACTTTCAGTCGGGAGTGTAAGCACGAATTAAAATTAATTTGATTTTTGATTACAGGCAAAGAAATCTTGGTGCCTCTCACGGGTTCGATGTATGTCACTGGTCAGATGGGTGACACGGAGAATGTTTTAGTAGACATTGGAACTGGTTACTTTGCGGAGAAGAACATCGAAGATGCTAAGACCTATTTCCAAAATAGAGTCACCTACGTCTCAGAACAAATGATGAAGATTCAGCAGCTGGGGCTTGAGAAGAGTAGAATCAGAGAAGCAACTGTAGATGTAATAGAAATGAAACTTCAAGGGCTCGGACCAAAAGACCTTGCGGAGCGAACATGAAACAACTGTAAAGTATATTGTTAATGCTTTCAACGCACCTTTTCTTCCGATATTGTAAATCAAGTTTGGTTGTGCCTTTCGAGTCATGGCATTTTGAATCAAGCTTTTGAGAGGTTTCAGCTTAACTTCGTCTGTTCAGGAAAGCGCATGGACAGATCATTTATCTAAACAATGATTGACAAAATGACGTATTTGTCAAACTTATCAATCTGTTGAAATATTGACTCTGGCCTAGATTAATTGTCCTGTGATATCGTTTAACTTTTGTTTTCATCTCATTTACAAACCAGTGTCGCCATTTTTACGCATTTAATGTGAAATAATCGAAAAAGGAATTTTGTACTTTTTATTAATCATCCCAATAATAATACATGGTAAATTTTGATTGTACTGCTTTCGAATTATGGAATTCATTTGCATGTATCAAATTCTTCGAAAAACCATGATTTCAAAAAGTATGTTACTAAATATGTATTCTATTATTGTTTGAATAATGCACAGACTTACATTTACTACAATGAACGAATTACTTTTCTTATAGATCCTGATAATTTAATATAATTAATACGAGTTCACTTCGGCACGTTGAGGGCGCTTTCATTATGACATTTTTCATTAAAGCAATGTCGCGATTTCACTCTGGTCACGTTATCTGCTCAATTTTTTTCTAATGATACCATTTAGAGAAAGATATCACGAAAGACGTGACTAGAATTTGGCGGAAAAATTGACGGAAAGATTAACACTATCAATCATTGCTTTTCTCAAGTGGTCTAGTTTTTACCAAAAAGGGCGAGAAAATTGTATTGTTCTAATGTTCTTGGTCCATTTAGAAGAAAAGATTAAAAGTCCAAATATTTGTATTCATGACGCATTTTACAACTGCTGCAGTGTTATATTATTCTTATGATTTATTTCGAAACGTATTTGATTAATTTTGTACGTTATTAGTCAATATTTACAGTATAAGTCTTATACAAATCCTGAGATTCAATAGTTGTCCTATATGATATAGTTATTGACACTTTTTTCAGATACGCTTCTTAGTAATTCTTGCTCGAGTCAACTTAATATTTAATGTAACCCATAATATAAATTTCAACCAATAATAATTATAGGTGTTACTGATCAATTCATTAACAAAATGTTCCCTCGAAAATTAATGAAATTAGTTTAAACTTAAGAATGATTATTGCTAATAACAAACGGAATAAACAAATGATCAAATTATGGGTTTTCATGTAAGGAAAATGTAATTTCCTTATTTAATCTTATCATCCGGTTAACAGTTGCGAATCTTATTCAACAATTAAAATTACAAGTGTTCTTGATTTTGGTTGATTCATGCTTTTCCAAAAATGGGAAAGTGTTTTCGTATGCAATTTATAAACAAAATATACCACTTTTTATTTATTATGAATGTCATCTAAAACGTGTTAACTAGTCTCAAAATATAGAAAATAATGAATGAAAACTATAACTATGGAAAAAATGCTCAAATTAATCTTGTTGACTCTGAGAGTACAAATTTTTACTTGATAATGATTTTCAACTTCGACAATGTCATGTAAATGATATTGAAGGAAAGGTGTTTGGCATTTTACTGATCTGCACTTTACAGTTGATATGATTTAACAAAAAAACTACCGCTCTTAGGTAATTCGGGCCTGCTTTATTCATTGGTGCAAAAAATTAATAATTTCAATTTTGTGTGTGAAAAACTGTAGATAAGCTTGATATTCTTGCCCATAGTAGATGAGATAACTGATGAGAAAACTTGTTTTCGTAGATAGGTTTTCGAGCCTCATTTTCGGAATTTTAATGCATTACTTACATAGATTTCGTTATTAAATTGTACAAGATTAATATTAATTGTGAATGAGCACCAACCAACAATGATAGTTAATAGTATAACCAAGTTTTAGAAACAAATTGACGTATTTGTTATTTATATGCATAGAATTTTTTTTCTGGGGAATCATTTCTTTTCATGTACAAAATAAATAAAAATTTTACACAATACACTGACATCTAAGAACATTTTTCGTTGATATAAATAATTTTTATAAACATGTTCACTCATTTGGCATTTCTATACAGGGTGTTTTTTTTAACTTGAGACAACGAAATATCTCAAAAAATACGCATCCTACGGCAAAAATGTCTGGAATAATAACTTTTTATTTTCGAGGGGGAAAAAAGATTTGTTGAAATTTACCCCACCCCCACAGGAGGCAGGGGTGGGGGTAACTTTGTAATTTCAAGTGGCAACCCCAATTTTTTATCACAGATTCAGAATCTCCTTTACGAAATACGTAAGTTTTATTCGGAAAATTTGTTTCGATTCGCGATAGATGGCGCTGCAATTGCGAAATTAAGCACCCCGAACGGAATAGACTACTACGTCCGCGTCGTTATTCCTGGGTAGAGCTAAAAGTAGTGTCAACAATTTCGTTTTTCGCAATTGCAGCGCCATCTATCGCGAATCGAAACAAATTTTCCGGATAAAACTTACGTATTTCGTAAAGGAGAATCTGAATCTGTGATAAAAAATTGGGGTTGTCATTTGAAATTACAAAGTTACCCCCACCCCTGCCTCCTGTGGGGGTGGAGGTGGGGTAAATTTTAAAAAATTTTTTTTCCCCCTCGAAAATAAAAAGTTTTTATTCCAGACATTTTTTCCGTAGGATGCGTATTTTTTTAGATATTTCGTTGTCTCAAGTTAAAAAAACACCCTGTATATACAAAATTTTTCATTTCGTGGCATTGCTTTTTTTCATCTGTAGAACAAAACTTGTACACAATAGAATCATTCCGCAGAAAGGAAAAATGTTCTTTATGTAGAATTTGTTAATAGACTTTTTTTATAATAATGAACAATTTGGTTGGGTGGCAGTCGATTATGCACAAATTTTGTTCTTTAGACGAAAAAAAATAATTTCACAAAAAAAAGGAATATTTTATATGCATAGAAATGCCAGATAAGTTAATGTTTATAAACATTGTTCATAACAATGACAAGTGTACTTATATCGCATTCTATTGCGTACGCATTCTATTCTTCACATGAAAAGAAATTATTCCGCAGAAAATACAAATTTTCTGTATGTAGAAATGCTAAATAAGTTTAATTGTTTATATACATTACTTTCAACAATGACAAATGTTGTTGGATGTCTAAAAATGTTATTCTTCAGATGTACAGAAATGATTCCGCAGAAAAAAATTCTGAGTTAGAAAAGCCAAATAAGTGAAATTGTTTATAAACCTTATTCATAATATTAACTTGTCTTGTTGTTGGTGCTCGTTTGAAATTAAATATTAATCTTACACATTTCAATAGCAACATCTATGTAAGTAATGCATTCAAATTCCAAAAAAAAAACAGAAGTTATTCATTTATTTGTTTATAACCATTTAACAAATGCAGGGATTTCGCTTAAAATTTTAATTTATGTTCAAAGAAAGTAAATTCCCTAATTCTAGATCTTTTTGAGGAAATATCTATAAATGAGGCTAAGTAGATAGAACAAATATAAGCAATTGCATTTTTCAAGTTAAATAAACAAATTAATAATTTTTTTAAACGTTCATCCTCTGATCATGTCGCTCTGATCCGTTGAGATTTGAGGAGTCGGTTGATTTGTTTGCCCAAAAAGAGTTCTTTCTTCCCAGTGTGTTCCTTTTCGTCTTTTAGGTTGAAGAAACACTCACCTACATTTTACTTTGCAGTTATTAATGAACGGTATTGACAAATAGTTTTTTTAAATTTTATGGTTTATTTCGTATCTATAATTGTGTTATCAATAAATCATTAAAGGATGGCTACAATAAATAGTATTCAACATTAGTTGAAAATCCAAAAATGTAGATGGGTTTCTTCTTCCGCAAAGTTTAACCGGACCTCACGAGAATCAGGACGAAAAACATCTCTATGTACATATGTTTTCCTTCACTCAGCGCAAGTGGTTGATTTACATACCAGAAAGAACCGATCTGGTAGATAGTTTTGTCTAAACTGTTTCTCGGCGGGCAGTTGACCCCGTAATACTGAAATTCGTGTATATATGCTTATCTTTTTATAGATAGAGCCTTTCTTCGACAGTACTTTTCCAGATTTCTCAAAAATCTGTGTAGATAGGCTAGGTGTAGATAGGTAATATAAGTACCTTTTGTAGAGATAAATTCCTTTTTTCGTTACGAATCCAATGCTGTAAAAAACTGATTTTTCATAAAAATTGTAGATAGATCCTTTCTTAACTGATGCGTATGATACACATTTGTATCATAAAATAAATAATTTTGTCATTTTTACATAGCAAAGATATACTATAACTAATATATATACTATAACTGCTCGCAAGCAGATACTTCAAAATTAATGTTTATTGAACAAAAGTAAATAATATTTAACAGATATAACTTTTAATAACAAATTTCTTATATGTACGCCTGTGCAATACTAACTATATTGTTTTACAATGAAAACATGTATTTTTTAATATGTACGTGTTTTATAAAATCAATAGCATATAATAAGTCAATGGATTTTGAAGCTTATTGTTCGATTACCGAAGTTAAGTAGTGCTTGCCTGGGTTATAGTCTGATCGGGGCCATCGTATATATTAGATATTTTTTATTTTAATCGTAAACACTATTTGTCATTTCTACTGTTTTCCTACCTGTTTAACATCGATGCGAGGCTAAAAATTATCTGGTAATCTGAAATATTCTTTATAAAAGTCAAAATGCGGAATACCTTCCGGATTTTTCCGAATCTTATACATTAAACATCACAGGTCTTAGCGATGAGGAGAGAAATAGACTTAAAAGCGATTACAGACAAAAAAATAGGAAAGTTAAACGACTGGTCAAGGAGAGTAAATATCAGAACAGAAGAAGAGAAGAGAATACTAAACCGCTTTGAAGTAACTATGAAACTATTATTTAAAAAGATGAGGGAAAGTAAAAGTACAGAGTTTATCACCATGAGAAACAGCAAAGGTGAAATGCTGTATGATATAGACGGGATAGTAGACGCTTTAAAAGACTATTTTGAAGAATTATTAGGAGGTGAAGATATAGGGCAACAGAATTGCGACATAGAACATAATGCATTAGAAAACCCAATTGAAAAAGTCTGTGTCACTGAGGTTAGACATATAATTAAGAACTTAGAAAACGGTAAGGCTGCTGGTGTAGACAGTATTAGTGCTGAAATGCTTAAATACGGTGGCGAGTACATACCTCACAGGTTGTGCGAATTGATAAATTTATGTATCGAGACGGGAGAAGTACCAGACGATTGAGAAAAGCGATTATCGTACCAATATACAAAAGAAAGGGAGATAATAGAAACTGCAGTAAATACAGAGATATCAGCTTACTAAGTGCCGTTAGTAGTTTAGTTTGGTTTTAATACGGGCGGGAAGCCCATGGAGAGCTCCCCTGGCGCTCAAGCTATAGAGCACATTGTGCCACACCCTTACTTATTCACTCTTAGCAGTCGACCACAGACCTCTTGACGAAGTCCAGTATGTCGACCACTGATCGCGTTTTAATTTCCTCTGTTTCCATAAAATGGACCCAGAGGGTTTGTTATCTGAGCCTAGCTAATGCCGGGCACTGGCATAATACATGCAGGGATGTTTCGTCATCCCTGCCACACCTCCTGCACTCCGTCGCGTCGTGGGGCTATACCCCATTTTGTGCATATGAGTTCAAGTGATTTTTCCCTGTCAGGGTCCGTACCACTGTCCCTATATCTTTCTTGGGTAATCCCAGGATTTCTTCAGCTCTGCCCATTCTATAGGTATACCCCAGGATGCATTTCGCCTGACGGCAACCCTGAGCTACGATGCGCAGCGCCGACCTTATAAGACCCATCAGCGTTTCCAGATGAGCCCCCCTGACTAGGATTACAAAGTCATCCGCATATCCCTGCGTATAGTACCCTTTTTTATTTAGCCTTCGAAGAAGGCCGTCCACTACAATGCACCACGGGAGGGGCGAAAGGACACCCCCCTGTGGGCAACCCCACGGGGCTATCCCCCTTACTAGGCCATCACCCCATCTGGTTTTGAGTCTTTCTTCGGCGTAGCATTCTTCCTATCCAGCATGCTAGCTGGTCCGGTACGCCAAATCTCAAAGCCTCTCGACAAGTGACTTCTGGAGGAGTATTGCTGAAAGCACCCTCTATATCCAAGAAAGCGCCCAAATCATACCACTTTTGTTCCAACTGCTGTTCCAATTTTGCCACACCAGCATGAAGCGCAGTTTATAACGAGCAGCCTGCCTGAAAAGCATGCTGCACTCTATGCAGCGGGGAGGCCAAGAGCACATCATCCCTACTGTATCTCTCGACCAGCTTCTCCAGCGTCTTCAGGATAAAAGAAGTTAGGCTGATTGGCCGGAAATCTCTGGCAGCAGTGTAACCTTCCCTCCCAGGTTTGGGTATGAAGGCCACTCTGCCATCCTTTCATGCCGATGGCACGTGTTTAAGGGCTATACTTGCCCTAAATAATTTCGTCAGAGGAGGGACGACTAAATCCATGCCTTTTTATAAAAGCGCTGGATAAATGCCATCCGCTCCTGGTGATTCAAAAGGACAGAAGTACCCTACGGCCCATTCCACCTTTTTGTAATCAGCGACCTTAGCGGCGAAATTCCAGTCGGCCCTTTCCACACCTTGGCCACGGCCTTTCTCCTCTTGGTCGGTTCGGATTCGCTGAAAACCCGGGAAGTGAACCTCCATCAGGTGACTCAGCGTTGCTTCTTCGTCTTCGGCAAACTCACCATTATCGAGCCTTATGAGCCTGAGGCGAGCTTCAGGATTTTTCGCCAAAATCGTGTGGAGCTTCGCTGTTTCCGGAATGTTTTTTGATTCCTCGAAGAAGCCCCTCCAGTCTTCCTGCTTTTACTTCCTTATATTTTTATTGTATTCACACTGGGCCGTCTAATAGATGTCCCTGTCCGAAGGCAATTTAGTTCTGTTTGCCCTATTGCACTACATTCTTGTCTTTTTACGGAGTCTCTCCAAGTGGGTATTCAACCATTCTGCTCTCTTCCTAGGCTTAATTGTGCTTGTGGGGCAATTGTTCTCATATGATGTTGTCAGAGCCCTTCGCAGAAAATCCG
>CAKNXH010061401.1:377321-401546 GCA_932178445.1 Andricus quercusramuli
CAACAGGCTACAGAAAGGTGTTTCATCATGAAAATTCCCATAATAATGTTCTCTTGCTAATGATTTTTTAAGGTTTACAGGAAAGTTTAAATAAGTCTGCAAGTCGTCGAGAATTTATAATTCTACACAATATTATTATAAATTATAGTCAATTAGGGCCAGTCATTTTCGGCTGTCGTTTTCCTGTCATTTTGCCTGTCGTTTCCCTGTCATTTTCTTGTGGTCGCGAAAAAATGACAGACAAAAAATGACAGGGAAAAAATGACACACCTGTCATTTTTTCCCTGTCATATCTTTTCGTAAGGGGTGGGATTATCACTCCGGTTCAGAATCTCCAGCTCTGCGCCCGCTATGTATTCACTTAAATCTCTCCCTCTGTCATTGATGTTTGTACTTCCCCAAACCGTAAGGTGAGAGTTTGCATCACAGCCCAACAGGAGAGGAATCTGGTTCTATTGACAATGCCGTATTAGAGCCTCCACCTCTCTGGGAGGCGGGGGTCCCTCGGCATCACCAGGGAAGTAAGCCGAGGCAATAAATACATCTAGCCTTTCTTCGCTACTGTCCCTGAGTCTCACCTCAATAACGGTGAAAACTCTAGAGGAGAATTTAGGCACCAAGATCGCATCTGTACTCTTGACGGCTATGCATGCCCTTGGCGTTTCTTCGCGTGGCCCCTTATATATGGAGCCACATCCTGCCAAGCCACAAATCCTTTCCCTGCACAACCAGGCTTCTTGGATTAGGGCGAGCCCTGTCTGCACCACAGACATGCATCTGGCTAGAACCGCCGAGGCACCTTTGCTGTGGTGCAAATTAATCTGCGTAATGGAGACTCCCGTCTCAGCCATTGAGAGGCTAGTTCGGGCACCTCCGGACGCTTCTGGGACCCCTGCGGATCCCAGTTGGGTCACCCGGAAGGTAACCCCATTCGCCCCTAGATAGGGACGATAATCTAGAACCGCAGGGGCTCTGATCGAAGATTCGGGAAGGTCAATGACTAGGATCCAGCCTCTCCCCTTCGGCCTGGATCCCTGTCTGTCGGAAAACACCTTCCACGAGTCAGTTCGGAGGGACGGGTTCTGAAAGGTCAGGTGCTCCAGAACGGTCGCCGGACTCTCGGGGTTGCCAGGAATCAATACGGTCGCTCTGCTGTACCTTTGCAGACTTCGTCCCCTTGACTTCGAACTTCAGACCTTCTTTAAGCCTGAACGTTGGGGTTTTCTCCACAATCCAGTCCCGCGACCGGATGTCCGCGGCCTCCACAACGATGGCCCCGACCTAATGAAGATGTCGTTGGCCATCTGCGCGAAAGTGAGACCCTGTGTTACCAGAGCCTTCTGCCGTTTCAACTCCCTGTTTGGGGGTGTTTCTCCGGAGTCATTCTTCCTCTTGCCTATAGAATAATCCTGAGGAGGTGCTTCGATTAAAGTTTCCGCAGCCACTGCCCCTTGTGAGGAGCCTTGGCTGCTGTTTGCGAGCCGCGCATTACGGGCTCTCCTTCCTTGTGCTCCGTTATAGCGCCTCATCCTTACGGAGAGTTCCGCTAGCTGCACTTCCACGGCTTCGACATTATTATCTCCGCCATCTTCATTATTTCGCATCGCCTCTGGTGGGTTGCCCCCTGCGGAGCCTCCCACTCTTGGCGGTGGTTTGAGTAAGGGACCCGAAACGGATCCCTCATCGTATATGTTTTGTTTTTTAGGTTTTTTGGGTAACATTTCCGTCCCACGAGAAGCTACGGAAATAAGAAACAACCCCCACAGAAACCTGCTTGGAGGGGGTGGGTCTACGTACTATGGGATTCGACCTAGTGTCCCAGAGTCCCCGTTAAGGCACCTCCTTCGAGACCCCCACCTGTCCGCCTCTGCTGAGAGGGGTAGGACGGGATGTCAAAGGATTTGTTAACCCTGGTACCATTCAGCTCTCGACACGGCGATCACATCTTAGCTTGGGAGCATGAGAACTTGCGCTCTCGATATTCCAGTGGACTTTGCCATTACCCCCTGGAAGGATCGCTCCTTAGTTTAAGTCTCACTGACCAGAGTCTGTCAGTTCCCCAGAGTATCCACACCTCGCGATACAGACCATCAGGTTCACCTATTCCAGACCTATGTACCAGGAAGATCATGTACAGATGAGATAATCAACTTAGGGCAGATTACAGAAAAAAGCTTAAGAGTATGAAAGAAAGTCTTCTGTACATTTGTTGGCCTAGAAAAACCATTTGACGAGGTAAATAGAAGTACACTTTGGGAAGTCCTTAAAGAGTACGGAGTCAATGGATGGCTCCTAGAAGCAAAAAAAAGCAATATATGCAGGTAGTAAAGCGAATGTAAGGGTAAATAGGAAACTGAGTGACTGGTTCCATATTATGCAAGGCATGAAACAAGGATGCGTTGTGTCCTCATGGCTATTTATCATATTTATGGATAAGTGTCTAAAAACAGCCCTCTTTGACGAAGACGGTGTAGTTCGCGAAACAGTGAAGGTACCTGAGTTAGCTTCCGCAGATGACAAGATTGCTATGGCAGAATCAATCGAGGACTTGCAAACAATGTTGAATAAACTTAGTACAAGCATGAAGAACATGGGCCTCAAAATTACCGTAAATAAAACAAAACTCATGGTGTTTGAAGGAAAAACTGAGAAAACAATATGCAATATTGTCCTAAATGAGGAGAGATTAGAACAAGTTGACAATTACGTATATCTGGGTAGCCTATTCACTAGCGACGGAAAAATAAACGAGGAGTAGATAGGCGCATAAATAAGGGTAAGCAGGTTATCGGTAGAGCAGGGCCTATTTTTAGAAATAAAAACATATCAAAAAAGCTAAAATGGCCATAAATAATTCTATATTCGTACCGACTGTACTATAGGGTAGCGAGACATGGACTTGTCAAGAAAAGGGCAGGAGTAAAATTAGCGCGATTGGCATGAAACCTCTGCGCACAATATGCGGGAAAACACTGATGGACAAAGTCTGAAACAAAACAATCCTCAAAGAATGTGGTACAAGAGAGATATTAGTTGGCATATGGGAAAGAAATCAGTTAAGATGGTTCGGTCATCTTGAGAGAATGAGAGATGAATGACTGACCAAGCAAGTGTATGAAGGTAAAGTAAATGGCAGAATTTCCAGAGGTAGGCCGCCAAAAGAATAGTTAGAATCTGTGAATGAGTCGCTAATCCGAAGAAACATAAGAAGCCATAGAAGCGCGAGAGCTTGCATGAAAAAGTGCATGGACGTAAAGGAAGCTAGAGTAGTATGCCAGGACAGAAAAGTGTGGCGACAAATAGTTTGTAAGGAGAGTGACAATAGAGTGAATGACGCCTTAAACAAAGAACTTGGATACTAATGGGCCCAAGTGGGGAACCACACATGACAATTTTGTGAGGCTCTTCACTTGGGGTGATCGCTAGATAGATTGATCAGCAACCTGGGTCGGAGCAGTGTTGCGGAATGAACGTGTAATTTAAATAAATAACACGAGATTATCGATTATCGAACCTGATCGAATGAAATGCGTGTAGATTTATATGTTTTGGGGGGCACGTTCTCTCTCCTGCATCAAAGAAGAAATATCAAGAAATGGTCCAATGCAAGTATCAACCTAGCCAAGAATTCCAACCAGAGTATCTTTTTTATTTGATGTAAGAGAGAGCGTTTGCCCCAAAGCATGTCTAAATGCGTTTCAATTGATCAGTTTCGATAATAACTCCGTTTGACGAAGATTTAACCAAATTCATTGATGAGAGCCACCAATGTGCGCCGAAACATTTGAAAATATTTAATTTTTTTCAATTCACCAGACCATAAAGCCACCAACGTACATCAACATTTACACCGAAAGTTATTATTGATGGTCAATACAAAGGATTGAAAGGATTATTTATTTTGATGGCATAATTTGTGCTTTTTCTTCATGGCATGCGCCCCTTTTACACATTTAGAAATAAAGACATTTGGCCTTATTCTTCAAAATGAAAAAAATGTATAATTATGAAATAGGTTCATTATTATCTTAATAATAATTTGGATGTTTGTGAGTTTTTGATTATCAACCATATGATATCAGTTTCATAACATGCTAGAAATTTACATTCCCCAGCTTAGTATCAACATAAACAATGTATCAATCTATAAACTTTGGAAACATGGCGCTGCGGACTTCTATGTACCATTAAGATTAAAATTCATAAGAAAATATCAGTTCTTTAACTGAATAGGAGAAATATTATAAACATTGAAATATTCTTCGAACAGAATGGATTTATGAATATTTTGATCAGAATCGTTATGACAGAAGGAGTGATTACTGATCAAGAAAATATGCGTTTATTCCTTAACTGCAAATTGTGGGTTCGATTGTTAGAAAATGGTTTTTATTTTGCAGACAGATAAAATTAATATTGCGCTCAACATTGCTGAACAGTTTGGGTAAGTTGATGCTCGTGGATATTTTTTTTTTTTTTTAAGAATTAGATTTTGATCTACGTATTGCATAGTTTACCATTAGGCTATCGTGCGCGTCCCCGGGTTGTGGATATACGGTTACACAACTCAATAAGCAGTCGTCGACAATGGTCCAGGGATAGTCCCAAAGGAAAAACTCCCAAGTCAAGGCGTTAACAACCATGCCGAAGACTGCATGGCACCAGGGTGTGGTGTTCCAACGGTGTCTCTAGGATACTAGGTCGCCTCCTAGAGTATGCAGACCTTACCCCTACATGCGGGGCTTTGCGGGGGTGGACCCATACTTCCCTAGCTACTCGTGGGAATCAAGATGACGTCGAATCAAGAAAATTTAAACCAAAGTGTGTGTGAGGAGTTGGGTGGAGAATTTAATGTGGTGGAAGATCTTGACTTGAGTCAAAAGACTTATGTCAAACGAGATATTATACAGGTGAGAAAAAGGTTAAGGGAGGCTAAACAGCTCACCGGCCTAGTGGAAAACGCAATAAGAAAGATGCAGCTTTTCTGTTCCACTAAGAGGAATATGTTCATGCCAATCAGGCATGGGCTAGAAGAAGTGGATCTACTGGCGAGCAAGCTAGATACCGCCATTTTTTAGGCCGATCACTATTTTGATACTGTGCCAATACAAGTTGGATTTCCGCCTCGAAAGAGGGATATGATTCCAAGGGGAAGGCTAAGACTCCCCAACGTGGGAAGCGAGAGAGGGAGCATACTCTGAGTCCTGGCGAGGCTGGCTCCTCGAGGCCACAGACAAAGAAACTGAGGACCCGTCCCGCGACCGTGACGGCCTGAACCCCCAAAAAAGACGAGCAAGGGATGCCTATAATTGCAGCCCAAGCCAAAAAGAAGAAGGAGAAGCAGAGGCGAGCTAGACCCGAGGCGGTTATTATAAAACCTGCCGAGGGCTCTAGCTATGCAGAGGTCCTTAAAGACCTCAAGTGTAAGGTGAAACCTGACACCCTTGGCGTTAAAATCAAGGGTGTCAGGGAAACCCGCAGAGGAGAGGTCCTTGTGGAATCAGGACCTGCAGCAGAAAGCAGAACTAAGCTGTCTGCTGCCATTAAGGAGGCAGTTGGAGCCGGGGGTAGCGTGCGCGAGCTCGTTCCCCGAGTCGAGTTCGAGGTCCTTGACTTTGACACAACTATGGAGGTGCAGGAAGTCGAAGCAGCCGTAAGGCAACACTTTGGTGAGGCAGCAGGAACAATTAGGGTTAGCATCACGAAAAAAACCCGAGGAATTGGCAGCAAGACTGGTGGGTGTCCTGTCGCGTCAGGAAAAAGACGGAGGTGTTACGGTGCTACCGCTGCCTAGGCGTGCGAAAGTACGCCGCAGTGCTTTCTCTGCGCTGCAGCAGAAGGTGAGCCCCGGACTGATCATCAGCCGGGGACGATGAGGTGCAGGTCGTTCCGAGAGGCAGCTTCGGTGAAGAAGCCTCAAGGATGCGCTGCTTAACCGTATACTCCCAACCAGGATGCCGAAAGCCGATGAGCCCGAGTTGAAGGGTCACTGCTGAGGACGATGCGTGCATCCCTGGTTGGGTGTAGAGAGGAGAAATGCCAAACCGGCACTAAAATTGAAAGCCGAAGCACGGCTTAATGGCCTTACCCCCATGTGCTTGAAGTAATGCGATAAGCGGTTCCAGGGATGGGTTGGCAGGAAGAGGAGGTGAGTTTAGTGTGTATTACCGTTTTTTAGGTCGAGTCCCACACTCAGTGCGTAAATGCATTCTCACCTCCTCTACAAAAAAGATTAGATTATATATAATATATATGTTTTTTCTATCGATTGATATATGTTATGCATGCCGCTTCTATATGCGATAGAAATAGAAATTCAGAACTTTTGGAACAGTTGGATAACTTTCTTATACCTCTGCTCTTTTCTAATTAGATGCGAAGTGTCTATAGTCATCCAGCTTTTGCGACGAATGGCCCAGACGGGACGGATAAAAACTTTTCCAGCTCCTTCCGTAATGACTTTATTCATTTTTTATGCGAAGGAAATTATTTAACAAGCTCTCACCGTTATTGAAAGATAGTATAATACTTTCGCCTGTATCATGTTCCTTAGAAAATATATATTTTTTCTTTCTTTTGATAAACTATTTCACATAAGTTTTAAAAATTTATTATATACTTTTTTCTACAAGTTTTTAGAAGCCGCATGCACATTATCTTACATTTTTAGTAGGAAAACGAGAAGTTTTTTTAATTCTACTTCTAATTAACCATATTTTTCAAGCAATTAAAAGTGTGAATTATGTTTGGCTTTAAAACAAGCATTATAGCTGATGTAGCACACAATCTTACATAATCCGCGTCTATATACTAATGCAGTGCCGTGCATTAATGTCTTCCCACATTTCTCTTCCCTTTTAGTATACGACAATGCGCTATGCAATTTCGTGTAATTTGTCTTTTGTTTTCACTAGCCTAATGCATAATGTATTGTCTTTCTAAAAACAAAAGAACAGCAAAAGTGAAGATACATTCCTACAGGCTTCATTATACTAATATAAAATGGTCCTCTTTTACCATCGTCTAAAGACAACTCTATACACTTGTCATTATCAGAAATCTTATCTTCTATTCTAAAAATGATTTCTTACTAGTTTTCTTGTCTAATTTCAGAATAGCTATTTGTAATAACAGTGCGCAAGCTAGGTCTGTGTATAATATTTGTGTATATTTTTTTTGAGGGAATTCTTCAGATTATTCGTATTTTGTCGGTCTACGAAGTAACTTATTTTTAAAGTGCGCATGCACGTCCATTGCGTCGATTCACAAAATAGATGTTTTCCAAAATGTGCCTGCGTCACTATTAAGAGTCTTACAACTCTTAAGAAAAATTCCATAATACTATATTATTATATATTATTAAAAATAATGATATATCTTCATATGGGCTCATTTGTTCGTTTGTGTGTTTATGTGCGAATCGTCACGTACGATGAATTTTTGAAGCTCTCCACCTGGGGTGACGAGAATTTCGGTTGCATAAGCAACACGAGACTGCTACATTGGTTCAAAATATAACCATTCTTCTATATATCCTCTGACGAAGTTTCATTAAGATTTTATAATTAATTAATGCTTCAGAGCAAAAAATTTGTTTTTAACCTGAAAAAAAAATTTCACCTTTTCCTTATTCCTACTTTTTAACTTAATGAAACATTTTTATGACATGTTTATAGATTAGAATCAAAGCTTGAAGTTTAATGAACAATATTTATTAACACAAAGTGTTATTTCTCTAATATTTATAAATATTTAAGGACTTTTTATTGGATATTAAATTTTCTAACAGTAAATAACCAACAGTAGATAATCGGAAAATTACAAAATGCCGTTCTCAAAGAATCGGTTTCTTGGTCAACCCTAAAAAAAATGTCTTTCAAAATTGGCAGCTCTGCGACTGTCTCGCAGTTGTTTTAAGTTGAAGGTTGTGTTTGTTTATTTCGATTCATGAAGTTTTCAAATTCAAATTATTATAAATAATTAACTAAGGAAATAATGTAAATTATTAGATAAAAAAACTCGTGAATTTTAATTGTGTTTTAAGGAGCCTTTCGGAAAAGATATAATTTTTAGGATTAAGGTATATAAAAAAGCTACACTTTTCTGTCATCGCAAGTCAGGTTCAACTGTATAAAGATTAAACATCTCGTACCAATCGTACCAATCTTACGAAATATCAGAGATAAAAAAAACGTCAATAATTTAAACTTTTGCGTTTTTTGTAAAATAATCATAGTTTTAACTATTATTTACTCAATAAATTGATTTTAGTTGTAAGTATACTAATGATAAATTATGATGATCCAGAACTGAGTATTCTGACTTGCCCATGAGCAATACCAGAAACGATTATCTATTGATGGGCAAAGGTGTCAAAATCGTACCCTTGACCAGGTATAATAAAAATGTTTATTGCGGCTAATTAATTAATTTCGTGATATTTGTTTCGATAAGAATACTCAATTGAATATGTAAGCTTTATTTAACAATGTTCATCTTTGTTCATTTTAGGAAACTGATGCAGTTAAATGCTGTTGATTTTGTTCCTATCTACTGTAGGGCGGTTTCCCGTACTGAAATTATTTTAAATTCAAAATTTAGCCTTGATTTCTCTAAATAAAAAATTTAAATTGATTTTTGAAAAATTGTGTCATCGATTTTTTTTAATTAGTGTAGAAAAATGTAGAATTCTTAATCCCCCTAAAAATCTTGTAGTGAAGAAAGTAGCGAAGCTTTCCATTCTGAATAAACAAGCTTTTATCAGCCCTTTGGTAGCACGAAATATTGATGTATTTTATTTTAATTTTTTTTTATTTTCATACCACGAAATATTTTTTTGAAAATGGAAGAATGCCGGACATACGATACTTAAAAATTTTTGGTTCTTTTTTTCAATTTTTTATCTTTGGTTTTATTAACAAATTTAACTTTTTGAGTTCTGAGATTTTTTTCATAACATGTCCCTGGCGGACCAGCCGAACGCAAGCATTACGCTACAGCGTAACGGTAAAGTAATGGTAAAGTAATGGTAAAGTAATATGGCATTATAATTGATAAAAGAAACAAAATTAATATGTAAACTGTTGCAATTATAATAAAGCATTAAAATTTTCGTTAAATGGTCATGCCGTCATTGCAACAACTTGCTTTCTCATCGTTAAAAAATAAAAAAACGAAGTGGCTGTCATTCAAGTCAGGCCCCTGCAGAATGGCAACCCACTTGAAGCCCCGTTAACGGGTTGCCAATATGCAGGGGCCAGACTGCAATGACAATCACTGTTTTTTTATTTTTTAACGCTGCAAAAGCAACTTGTTGCAATAACGGCATGGCTATTTGACGTAAATTTCAACGTTTTATTATAATTGCAACAGTTTAAATATTAATTTTGTTTTTTTTATCAATTATAATGCCATATTACTTTACCATTACTTTACCATTACTTTACCGTTACGCTGTAGCGTAATGTTTGCGTTCGGCTGGTCCGCCAGGGGTGATATCACATGGACAAAAATTCCAGGTTTATAAAGGGAAAGAGTTCTCATTTTTTAAGCCTATTTCGAAAAAATCGATGATTTTGGAACTTGTCTAAAATCGATCGCTCTAAGGCCTTAACTAACATTTATACCATGACTTCACGACCAATAGTACTACAATTTGAACATGAACTGAAAACTTTCGATTCTTAGGTGATATATATCACTTCACAAATAATACCACATAAATGCCTTCATTCCATAGGCTTCATAACATAGGCTGTACGCTTACCCCGAAAGGGATTTGGTTTATTAGTATAATAATAATAAATAATCATTAAAAAATGCACATAACATATCACTATAAGGTAAACTGTTTAAGAGGTATGAAAAGGAAAAAGAAGGGATAACGAAGGTCAATAATTTATTAGTCATTGCACTGATATTCCATTCAAAACAATAACAATAATATTTTTTGAAAACTCGGTAGGACGTTTTGCATTGGCCGTGCTTTGTCATCTGAGGTATCAAAGAAACAGTCAGAAGAATAGAAAACACCTTAGGCATATTTTCGAAATGATTCGTCAGTATGCGTGTAACATCACTAATCTAATATATAATGACATATTATTCGGATTACAACTTTGTCACGCAGAGACGCTTGCTATGACATATTGTTTACAGGTAGACGATCTGCTAAATTAGTATCCTATTTACACAAATTACGTACGTCCGATACGCGTTTTAACAAAAAGGTCCTTTTCCTTTTTTGCGTCCTGCACATTCACTCGTCTTTTCACTTTAACTCACTTTCACAACTTTTAATTTTTTACAAACAATTTACTTTTTCAACCACCTCATCACATTCAAACGCGCAAAACAAGTCAAAGATTATTGATGTTATCTTAGACCACTCGACAGCAAACTGACTATCAACATTACGTAGGCCCATTCTTCTCTCTGACTGGCTGCACTTCCTTTAACAGAAGAAAAAATCACTTCAGATATGTACTTAAATTTTCGAGGTCAATGTAGGTCTGATGGAAATTACGGGGTCACGGGTGGAAACAATTAAAACTTTATTTGCTTTTTCATTTAAATTTAAATTGATGTTATTATACCGCGAATTGGGCTGATCCTGACAAAATTACATTTTTTTACGTTTTTTACTTAATTTTTGTATAGCCCAGGCATTACAGTCCAGATTGCAGAAAAAAAAGGGAAATTTTTTGGAAGTCAATTTTAAGAGAGAATGCAAAATTACTCAAAGACGAGAGGTTCACAACTCGACCAATACACTGACTTCTAGTATATTCACTGAATTCAAGTGACTTCGCGAGTTGTCGAGGGCCCTAGAAATCGAGTGTAAATCGCAAAAGTCGGATTCAGACCAAACGGCGGAGCCATTCTGTCTGATTTTTTGTATAAATTATCTAAAGGGTATAAAGACTGGCGGTACATGTCGCTTTTTTTCGAAAAAAATATATTTTTCATGTAACAATTAAAAGAAAAAAATTTTCCTCGACTTTATTCAGGGGCGAACACACCATATACGAAAACTAGGGGCCCTATACCCAAATGAGTGGGTGAATTCCCAAAAGGTTGGGTCGACGTAAGTGTTTGGGAGTGGATAATATCATGAAATGCAGACTTTAAGTAAAATTAAACTGTAAACAATATAATATCTTATAATCACTTCGCCGCCGAATTCTTGAATGCAAAATTCACGCCGAATCAGTGTAACTGTACAATTTTCGGCATCTTACTTCGAAAATAGTACCCTGTACATTAAAATTAAAAAATCATGTTCCAAGTCATTTTCTTTGCAAAAGCGCTTTTTGTTACAGGAATGTCAGTCTACGACGAAGCTATACGCTGCGCAGTTGTTATAGAGGAGACAATCATCTGTGAGACTGACAGCGTACTTCAGAGTACTCTCCTCCTCCTCCTCCTGAGCCATTATTTTTATGGCTATAATTATGCCGCAAAAAAATCATCGTAATTGGAATTCATACAACGGTACGTTTTTCTACCCAATGAAATAAAAAATCATTTTGCTTCCTCATAGAGGAATCTTGGTAATGGTAACTTTTTCCAAAATGTTTAAATTCATTTAATTAAACCTTCCTCAATTGATTGACCTATAATATTAATATATTTTATTAAAAGCGTAGGGAAGTGATGGTAATTTATATATTTTCAAAATCGGTTTTTTGTAGTAAAACTTTTTTCATTAAGATAATTCCAAGTTGATGCAAGAACATAAAAGATGTGTTGATTCGAGACATTCGTTGGTCTATTATTTAAAAAAATGACTAATGCTTTCTCTATGAGGAAGTATGTAAATGCATTTGCTAACGGGAAGCAAACTGCTCGTGAAATGAGCATCATATAATTATAAATACAAACAAATTGGTAACACTCGAGATCGAATTCACAGCTAGTTTAATTAATTATGAGGCACTTCACAATTTAACATATGGGGCATAATTTCTGAAGTGTACCCACCTCAAAAATGAAAGTTGTCCGATCGGGCTAAAAATTGGCCTAATTGTAGTCCTATTAGATAGTACTTCTCACACCAAAAAATTAATTTATTGTGATGATTATTTGTCAAAGTGGAGGGGGTACAATTTATGGGGTTTTCAAGCAAAGCCTTACTTTCAAACGTTTGTAACTTTTGTCCTGTTGAATGAAACAAAATTTGACATCGAATATTTTCGATAGATTTTTCCACAAACTTTCTGGTGGTGATAACAATTTTCAAAATTTGACCCAAATTTTTGAAAATCAAAAATAAATTTGACTTTTTTTTCAAATTTCGGCACTTTTTTTTTTCTTCAAAGTAGTTTTGAAAGAAAGCTGAGATTTTTTCCTATGAGACCTCCAATTTTCAGAGTGGCAAATTAATTCGTCTTTGAGTAATAGAACGATACGTAAACAAGATGCCGTGATAGGGTGAGTGGCGCGCGATTTCCCCTAGTGCGCTCACGCCGAGGATCTTTGTGCAACGCTTTAGTGCCGGTTTTTCAACTTAAGTAATATTCTATGCTACTAGAATAACTGCTCTCTGCATTGCCAGGATGAATTAACAAGGCCTGCATTACGATCAGTGTAAAATTGATTGGGAATATGCTTTATAAATTATAAGTGAGAATGCAGGTACAATAAGTGTTCTAGAAGGAAGTAGTGGCACACATAATGTGTGCGTTTGCGTGCATCATGAGAATGTCAAGTTGATGTTGAATGAAATAAATATTCCACATTTAACAGAGGATACTGACATGGTGCTCACAAATTATCACGACTGCCTGGATGCTATTGTATGTCCTGACTCTTCAAGTTCCTGTCATTTAGGAGAGTGTGAAAACTGTCCAGGTACTGCAAACTTGAAAGATAACATCACAAAAGCTTTTGATGAACATTGTATTAATGAAGTGAGGTTTGAAATTTGGCTACAGACCGACAGATGTACCCTAAAGACTCTGGTAATGGATACTGATGAATTCGTAGATGATTTCTGTGAAAGGCTGTTGAAATTAAAAACTCATCACTTCATTTCAAAGGAGCAATCATCTTTTTTCAAAAACCTGAAGGAAAATTTATTGCCTGGGGAGTTCTTGATTTGCTTCGATTTCGCTGAGAATTACGCCTTCATAATTCAGAATGCAGCGCAATCATTCCACTGGAATAACGACCAAGCTACAATATTCACTGTCATGATTTATTATAAAAAAGATGGAGAGCTCAAGCACGTAAGTATCGCAATCATATCTGATAACTTAGCTCATGACACGGTGGCTGTTCACGAGTATCAAAAGAGAATAGTAGATTACTTGAAAACTCATTTCAGGCCAAAGAAAATCTACTGCTTCACTGATGGTGCAGGGCAACATTTTAAAAATAAGAGTAGCTTTGTTAATCTACAAGCCCATGAAGAAGATTTTGGTATCCAAGCTGAATAGCACTTCCATGGTACATCTCATGGTAAGGGTGCATGTGATGGTATTGGAGCGAATATAAGGAGACAAGCAGCACGATCAAGCTTACAATGTTCTCCGAAACATCACATACTCACTCCCCATGCATTGTTTCAGTGGGCAAAGAGTAACTATAAGGAAACCGAAATTTTTTTCAGCAGCAAAGAAAATCATGCCTTAGCCACCGAGTTACTGAAAGCCAGATTGGACAAAGCTGTCACGATACCAGGTACATTACAGTACCACGCTTTCATTCCCACTCAAGATGAAAAATTTCAACTCAGGAAGTTTTCTTCTTCTAAAAAATACGACATCTTCTCGAATGGCAAAAAACAGAAACCGCAAAAGAGGCCTGCAAAGAAAACAACTGTTGAAACTATCGCAAAAAAATCGAACAGGAAGACACATAATATTACCATATAATATTACTTAACTTTAAAAAGTGGCTCCGAAGCGTTGCACAAAGATTCTCGGCTTGAGCGCACTAGGGGAAATAGCGCGCTACTCACCCTATCACGGCATCTTGTTTACGTATCGTTCTATTACTCAAAGAAGAATTAATTTGCCACTCTGAAAATTGGAGGTCTCATAGGAAAAAATCTCAGCTTTCTTTTAAAACTATTTTGAAGAAAAAAAAAGGTGCCGAAATTTGAAAAAAAGTCAAATTCATTTTTGATTTTCAAAAATTTTCGGGTCAAATTTTGATTTTTTTTGAAAATTGTTATTACCACCAGAAAGTTTGTGGAAAAATCTATCGAAAATATTTCAGGTGAAATTTTGTTTCAGGCAACAGGACAAAAGTTACAAACGTTTGAAAGTAAGGCTTTGCTTGAAAACCCCTTAAATTGTACCCCCTCCATTTCGATAAATAATCATCAAAATAAATTAATTTTTGGTGTGAGGACTACTATCTAATAGGACTACAATTAGGCCAATTTTTAGCCCGATCGGACAACTTTAATTTTTGAGGTGGGTACACTTCAGAAATTATGCCCCATATGTCCTATTCAATACATTCTAAATATCATTTTTTTATGAGGATGCTCCTACAAACCAATCCCCGCCAGGGCAATAAGAGAGGACGGAAGAGAAAGAATGACCGTGACGAGGAAACCACCCCAATTAATAAGTTAATGCAGAAAGTTGTGAAGTTCCAGCTATTTTCATGAATCATTTCGCGAATTTTCTTCAAGTTAAATAATTTTAATTAATGAAATTTTCCATTCGATTATTTCTTATTATTGTAATTAAACCTTAATAGAATATGACGATGCAAGAAAAAAAGTGTATTGATTATTTTAGATATCCCCATTCCCTAACTTTTAGGTGGACTCCAGAATTTTCGCGAAACCGTCACGACAGTATTTTAGGAAAAATTCCCTAATATTTGGAAAAATTTCCTAAACATTTCCGAAATTTTCCCTACGAAATGTTAGGAAAAATTCCCTAAAATTTCGGAAAATTTCCGAAATTTTTCGGAAATGTTCCCTACGAAATGTTAGGGAAAATTCCCGAAATGTTAGGGTTATTAGCTTCCCGAACATTTTCGGGAAAATTCCTGAAAAATTTCTTACAGTGTCTGTATAAAAAGGAAGATTATACAAACGTGCGGAATATCAATGCATGTTTGTACAACTCAGGGGTTGCCTGCAATAACCGGTTATATATAAGTCTAGCGCTTCGTTTTGTTTTACCTGCGAGCTTGCACAAAAGGGATAAACTACTTTGTTAAACATTAATTTTTTGGCTGAAGATGAATAATTTTTGTTTACAATTCATCTCTTTGCTAGAAAATTGAAATATTTTATGAAAAATTAATCATTTTCAGTCGAAACTTAAATTATATTTCGTTGAAAATTCGTATTTTTCAGTATAAAATAATTCTTATTTTTTTTAAATTCATATTTTGTTTTGAAACTTTCACTATTTCGTCAAAACTAAATCTACTTTCTTTGACGAAGTGAACAATTTTTTAAACAGTATCCTTTTTGGTTGACACTTCGTTAACTATTTCGTTGATCATGAATTCATCTCTGCGTTGCTAAAAAATATTCCGTTTGCTTCCAAATTTAACAATTTAGTTAGAAAGTAATTTCTTATGAGGATTCTTCACTTTACTTGAAAATTCATCTGGTTGATTGAAAATATATAACTATTTTGTTAAAAAATCATTGTTTTTCTTTGAACATTTATTTATTTTTTAACTGAAAAATTGACTCCCACTTCAAAATTTATAATTGTAGTTGAAAAATCATCTCAGTATAATCTTCCTTTTTATACATACCCTGGCGGACCGGCCGAACGCAATCATTACGCTATACAGCGTAATGGTAAAGTAATATGGCATTATAATTAATAAAAGAAACAAAATAAATACGTAAACTGTTGCAATTTTAATAATACGTGAAAATTTACGTTAAATGCTCATGCCGTAATTGCAACAAGTTGCTTTCTCAGCTTTAAAAAATAAAAAAACAAAGTAGATGTCATTCAAGTCGGGTCCCTGCAGGCCGGCAACCCACTTGGAGCCACCGTTAGCAGGTTGCCAGTATGCAGGGGCCGGACTTAAAAGACATCTACTTTGTTTTTTTATTTTTTTACGCTGCAAAAGCTACTTGTTGCAATTACGGCATGACCATTCAACGTAAATTTTAACGTCTTATTATAATTTCAACAGTTTACATAATTATTTTGCTTCTTTTAATAATTATAATGCCATATTACTTTACCATTACTTTACCATTACGCTATAGCGTAATGCTTGGGTTCTGCCGGTCCGTCACGGTAGAGAGCTTGTATATTGTCATGTAATGTACAAGTTACTACTTTCGAAGTCATTATAAGCTATTATATTGTTTATACAGTTTAATTTTACTTAAAGTCTGCATTTATCGATATTATCCACTCCCAAACACTTACACCGCCCCTACTTTTCGTATATGGTGTGTTCGCCCCTGAATGAAATTTTTTTCTTTTAATTGTTACATGGAAAATAGATTTTTTTTCTCGAAAAAAGCGACATGTACCGCCAATCTTTATACCTTTTAGATTATTTATACAAGAAATCAGACAAAATGGCTTCGTCGCTTGGCCTGAATCCG
Organism: Andricus quercusramuli; assembly: GCA_932178445.1. Classification (NCBI taxonomy): domain Eukaryota; kingdom Metazoa; phylum Arthropoda; class Insecta; order Hymenoptera; family Cynipidae; genus Andricus; species Andricus quercusramuli. Next base: position 393,877 of record CAKNXH010061401.1, read on the forward strand.
ACTTTTGCGATTTACACTCGATTTCCAGGGCCCTTAACCCCTCGCTCAAAACCTATATTTTTTTCAGATGTCCTTATTTGTTAATTCTTATACGTCTTTCAAAGAAGTGAAGTTGATTTTTTCAAATTCGATTGCTGTAAGTTTGATTTTTTTCACAAAATTGAAACCTTTCTATGCAAAATCTCATACTTGGGATAAAAAATTAATTAGATATTAATTAGATGAACTGTAAATGTATACAGGATCGATATTTAAAACTCGTAAGCAAAACTGCTACATATAGTATCAATAACCTGTATTTTTAATTATTATTATTTCACAATCATATATGATTGTGAAATAATAATTATTTATAAATATAATATATATATATAATAATATAAGAAATAATAATAATTACCTATATGTAAGTTCAAATTTTATTTTTGAATATTTCCGTACCTATCTCATAGGGACAAATTGATTTTCGGAAGACAATTCTGATCCAATTTAAATGTGTGTTTTTTAAGACAGATAACATTCTTCATAGGGCAGCTGCCACAGATGATTTCTGAAGAAGTTAATTAGTACTTTTTATATATAATAGACAACATGCAATTTTGTTTTTCATTCTGAAGAGTGCCGATTTTTATAAAACATTCAGATCTATTCTTATATGCCTAGAATTACTCATATAACTATTCAGAAATGTTTCAGTAGAATTCGGAAGTCTACGAAATTGAATTGGTTAGGAATAAATAAGCGAAGGAAATTGATGAAAATTCGGTATAAATAGTCCCTTTTACATGATCAGCTATTTGCTGGCTCGTGGAGAGGAACACCGGGCCAGGGGGGTGGAAATGACGGGCTAATATGTGTAATTTTGAAAATTTAGAATTCAGGCTGAGGCAGAATGCTTTTATGCTTGCATGGTATTATTTCTGTTAAAATAATCAGATTCGCGTTTCTGAAAATCCGGACTCCCTCGAAAACTCCGGGCCCGGGGAGAATCTCTCGAAAATTATTCGTACCAAAATTTCGGTTTACGTAGTCACGGTCTACTTTCATAATATATTTTGTGAACAATTATCCATCAAAATTTTCTAGGAATTTATACCCAGTTATTTAATTTGGTCATCCATTTTGACTTATAAACTTCATTCTTTCAACGTGATAAACTGCAAATAACTAATGATATGCCCAAATGTTGCTACGAGACAAGAGTAAAGATCAACAATTATTATTACTATTATTATCATTGTTAATTTTATGAAAAGTTTTTCTCGTCTTGAAATCTTTTATTTTAATCGATTCGTCATTTCATTTGACAAATATATATCTCATTCGATTTTTGTGATAAATTTAATCTGTTGATTTATTTCAATGACCTTCATGCTCATTAAATCATTCAGTTTTTGAACTCATAATGAGATCAATTTTGACACGTATATTGAAATATAGTCAGTTACTAAGAATTTCTTGTAGAAAAAATTCTTAATGTAACGGAATAAATGAAAATGTTACAAGCATAAGTAACAAGTGTACTATTTGGCTATTTTTGACATGAAAAATTCACATCTTGCAAAAAGTGAGTCTTTTCTCCAGAGAGTTGCAAAAGTAAGTGTGGCAAAAAGAATATGAATGAAAGAATGCAACTAACTCAATCTGACAGAATAATTGGTCACAAGTCCATCATTTTACGACTGCAACAGAAATTTTCGAAAACAATTAGTAAAGGCATGCCCAGCTAGAGAAAATTCCCGTCGGGAATACATGTTCCGCTCTCACCACTATTTCTTCTGGAGAGCGGGAGTGGTGTTCGTGTTTATTATGAAAAAAAAAAGGAATTTAGAGTCTATAAATAAAAAATTATGAGAATCTTGGAGTATCCCAGCATCACTGTCATCTAGATCAGACATGCCCAGCTGGGGGAAATTCCCGTCGGGAACACATGTTTCGCGTCCACCATTTCCACGAACACCACTCCCGCTCTCCAGAAGAAATAGTGGTGAGAGCGGAACATGTATTCCCGACGGGAATTTCCCCTAGCTGGGTATGTCTGATCTAGATGACAGTGATGCTGGGATACTCCAAGATTCTCATAATTTTTTATTTATAGACTCTAAATTCCTTTTTTTTTCATAATAAACTAACAATTGAAATAAACGGAAAAGCTAATAGTCTAGATAGTTGGCTACCTTGGTCATAGTACCAAAAAACTTTATGCTACTTATGCGCGCGTATTATAAACTTGAAATAAGCTAAATAAGCTTGAAAGACTGTAGTGCGTGTGTATAGTGAATATTCATTCCCTTACCAAAAAAGTAGGGATTGTATGAAAAGCATAGTAAATGCGAGACATGCTGGACGCTGCCCCAATTTTCAATGCGGGACAGACGAATTTCGAAGCGGGACAGAAGGTACTAATGCGGGACGGTTGGCTACCTTAAGTATACTAAGTATTTATCAGATGATTTCAAGAAAAAAAGACATTTTTAGTATTGAAATCATATTTCGAGAAATATTGCTCCTAAAATTGTTAATGTAATAATAAGAGTTATTAAATGTGTCAATTTGCGCTAACAAAGTATACAAATGATTTACTCACAATGGATTACAATTCATAGAACAAATTTTCGATGTTGAAAAATACCAAGATAATGCATTACGTATAATCAAGTTTCTTTTAGCAATTGTAAATAACAAATGTTGGGCTAAATATGGGTGATATTGCTGAGTGACTGACAATTTATTTCAATTCAAAAAAGAGTTTTAAGTTTATGAATGCATAAGATGAGGAAAACTATTTATACAATTGTTAATAATAATAATTGTCGAACGTTGTACAGATCGCAAAGGAAAGTTTTCAAATTAATTATTTGCAGATAATTATGTTGAAAGAATGAAGTTTTTCATTCTAATAATAGCCAAATGATGCATTTGTCTATTAATATTGTTTTATAAATCATCAATTGTTGTCGGGTCACTAAATGTAATAACTGGTTGTCAGTTCATAGTAATTTTTGGTTTACTCTGTAAAATAAATGGTTATTATTCCATCCGATATGGTTGCAGCAGACAATTGTTCATCAAATTTGTTTATAAAATGAGCAATTATTTATTACCGTTCAGTAATACATTTCAGAAACTATTTCGCTTATGATAAATTGTTAAAATTTAGTGAAAATGGAATCATTGAGCGCTACCATTCCATGAGAAATCATTTTTATCCACTTAATTCTTTATCAAAAATGCAATAAATTTGAGGTAGTGTCTATATATACTCTATAGTCTATACGTGCGGACACACGCCATACCCGATTCCCTTTTCCAGCTCCCTCATCACCTGGCCATACCGGACGTTTAGACTTGGCCTTAAAACTTGTAGTTCCTGCAGGATCAGATTTCTGGAAAATTTCTTCCGTAATCCTAGCTATTTTGTAATGAATCTGATTATCTCATAAGAAAACATTACTGTTCAAAAGTTCCAAAAATGTATCATTTTGATAAATAAAAATTACTCAGGGGTCATTTGGAAATTACGTGACACGCTCAAAGGGAGAAGAGGGAATATTAAAAATGCCTTAAACACGTATCAGTTATTTTGTGCTACCCCTACTTAACTTTTTTTTTAAATCGTCAGTGGTAGAATTTTATCATCTTCATCTTTGAAAAACCCGTTGAAATCGGATCAAAACAGCCTTCTGAAAATCATATTTTTCAGGGGCACCTTTTTGCCCTACTGCATGCTAGTGATAAAAAGCAAATTCTATTTATAATTTCAGTGTGCTATTATGAACTAAATTACCATTATTAGATTCCCGTGTACCCAGTACGGGAGCCAGTCTCGGACGTTCCTCTTCTAGAACGATTTCAGCATATTCTTTATAAAGATGGAAGACGGCGGCATGGCATGCAATGTGCAGCCTGCCACTAATAAAGCTACCTGGTATAATTTCGTAATCCAGTGTCGCGATAGTTTGTTGCCTGCTATCCGCAGTCCTGTTTCTCGACACGTATTTATTCGTGATGTGGCTCGCATTAACCTGCAACAGTAATTTTTCATTTAATTCTACAATTTCTCATACTCTGAACGTAATTAGAGGCTATAATTTTAATTTCTCATTGGTTTAACCGTTGTCTGTCGAAAACTAACTTTTTATACTTCAAGCCCGAAATTTGTATTTGAACAAAATAATCTTAGAATGAAAGTGCATAATAAATTTGAGTTGTCTGAAAAACATGCTCTTAAATTTAAGAATTCTCCTATTTTCGTACTACTAAATTGTAATACTTAATAAATTAGTCATGCGAAAGAATACATTTCCCACTGAAAAATATGAAAATCCTCTCTCCCGACAAGTCTCTTAAAAATTGAAATCAAATCGTATAAAAGTAGAACGCTTTCAATTTAAGAGTTTTTTAATACCAATATCTTTATCTTATGTATCTTTACTGAAAAGTGACCCACTAATTTACTTCAGTGGTTATTTAAGGTAATACTTATAGTTAGATGAATGTAACTATATTACTTTCAAAATTTATCATCTTTCCACTAAATCTTTGGTTTGGTGAGAGAGAGACGATACGTTTGGAAGAGAAGAGTGCTCTTTGGGCAAAGCCAATTTAAACATATTGAATCAAGTATGAACTTTCTTTTATTGGTTAAACATGTTTTTCTAGACTTCAGAGTAACATGTCTAACACAGAAAAAACAGAAGATAAACTTTACATCGATTTCCGACGAAAGTTTCGCTGCAACAAAAATTAACCTTGTCGAATAAACTTTACATGAAATTAAGATAATTCCGTGTTTTTAAACCATCTCGGAATAATTTGTCAGTTGTTTGTCAGTAAGAAAAGCGTCTTCTGCTATGTAGTTCACAGCAGTGCAAAGAACAGTGTGAAGTATGGATGGAATTGGTTTGGAAATCAGGACACGGGATTTTTAAAAACATTGCACTTATTACCATTCGATTTTAAAAATAATTGCACTTAACGCGGACGAATGGTTATATATTTTTGATGACTGTCAATAAAGCACTCGACAACATTCGAAAAAGTCGCCATATTTACTATGATCTTAACCATAATTTACAAGTTATGAGATATGAATTTCCGTTTTGAAAGTTTCGAGATCCGTCGGTATTGCAGTTCAATATAAAAGCCTTTTTACGAAGTAAAATTTTTAAAGTTAAAAGACTATTCCTGAAAAACTACAACTCCTATCGACCTTATTTCATGCTTCAAATTATTATTATTTGACATTTCATTTTTTGAATTCAGAATTTTTTCTGCGTATGAGGGCACCCTGAGTCGTAAAATTTTATTTTAAAAAGTTATTAAATAAATATTTATCAAGAATATTGAATGTAAATTGAAAAATCTCAATTTTGTACTGTAGATAACATTTTATATTAAGATAATATTGATGGAAATTTAAGTATATTCTATCAGGTATTTCAGGTTGGGTGGGTGATATCAAAGATTTTTGCAAGCTGAGGGATGAACCAATTGCATTGGGACAAAACTTTATTTTTTTCAAAACTCAGAAAAAAATGGGTTTACACCATGAGTTAATTTGGATATTATTCTTTATTTTCTGAAAACTATGCAATTAAATTATAAAATCCATAAAAAATGTGTAATGATTTTATTATTCAATTAAATAGCTTTCTCGAAATGAAAAATAATATTCAAATAAAAAAAAAAAAAACTTGAAAAATCGGGAAGACTGAAAAATTCTCGAGACTGTAAAATTTCCGAATAATAAAATTCCCGACATAAAATTGCTGAATTCTAGAATAGCCAAATAATCAGAAAATTCCCCAATTATAAAATTCCCGAATTTAGACAACTGAAAAAATTTTTTCATGAATATTATGTATTTATTAAAAATACAATGATCAAATATATTTCTCAACAAAATTGTAATGTTTAAAGTTTGTGAAATTACTGCGTGAATATCAAACAACAATTATTGAAAAAAATATATTTTTTGATGAAAATTTTTGGACGACTGAAAAATTCTAGAAAATAAAATTCATGACTCTTTCAAATTCTCGATTTGGGAATTTTCCGAATAATACTAACTAACTAATAATCTAACCTAACTAATCCGAATAATACTAACCCTAACTGGAAAATTCCCGAATAAAAAATTTCTGAACAGCTTATGATATTACCAAAATAGGAAATTCCCGACAGTTTATAATATTACCGAATTTGAAAATTCCCGAAAGAAAATTGCCGAATTATAAGATATCCGAACTGGAAAATTCCTGAATTATAAAACTCCCGAAACGATGGAATAATGGTTTCCAATCAATATTATTTATTGAAAATACAATCATCAAATATTTGCATGGAAAAAAAATAAATTTTCTAATCAGAGTTTCTAAAATTATTGTTTGAATTCAAAATAAAAATTATTGAAAAAATATATTTCTGGATGAAAATTTTTAGAGATTGGAAAATCCTAAAAAATAAAATTTCCGAATAATATAATTCCCAAATAATGAAATTCCCGAGTAAAAAATTCCCAAACAGTTTATGATATTACCGAAATGGAAAATTGCCGACAGTTTATAACATTATCGAATTTTAAAATTCCCGCTAGAAAATTGCTAAATTATAAAATATACGAACTGGAAAATTCTTGCATTATAAAACTCCCGAAACAATAAAAAAATTGTTTTCCAATCAATATTATTTATTTCTTAAAAATACAATAATCAAATATTTTTCTAAGAAAAAATATTTTTCTTCTTCAAAGTTTCTAAAATTATTGTATGAATTTAAAATAACAATCTTTGAAGACAATTTTCATCCAGAAATAAATTTTTTTCAATTATTGTTATTTCAAAGTTAACCAATAATTTTAGGAACTTTAAACATTAAAAATAATTTTTTTCTTGATAAAAACATTTCCTTATTATATTTGTTTAAATTCGGGAATTTCACTATTCGGGAATTTTATTACATATTCGAAAATTTTATTATTCGGGAATTTCCCGATTCAGGAATCTGAAAGAGTTGGGAATTTTATTTTCAGGGATTTTTCAGTCCTTGAAATTTTTTCTTCAAATATTGTTACTTTGAATTCAAATACCTAGATCCGCCACTGAATGTTCCAGCTTCAAATATAATTCGATTCCTACTTTTTGGTTTTGTTCCTAACCTACAATACCGTCTATGGCAGGAAATATATATAAAGTCTAATTATTTTTAAAATATCAATTAGGTAAGTAAAAAGTTGTTCTAAATCTAGTGTCCGGATTTATAGCTTTTCACGTATACTTTTCCGTTTTTCCATTGCTGCGAAGGACGTAACAGACGACAGCTTTTATTCCATCGTAAGATAAACTTTCGCCAAATATCATATAATCTTTAACAGCTGAACATTTTACATGCAAAAAATTTAACTTCAGTTTTTTCTGTGAACCAATGAAAAGTATTTTATACTTGCTTAAATATGTGTAAGTATATTGACTTTGTCCAGAAGGTACTGCTATCCCAAACGTACAGTCTTATCCCTATTACCAACAAAAAATATATTTCGTGCCTGAGAAAAACTAAATTTTTGACTATAATATTTTCAAAAAAAAGTGTTAAACAACCATCGTAGGGTCCCACTATAAGAGTAACTGCCATCTAAAAAATGTCAATAGCCCCCAGTAAAACCGCGGTAA
>CAKNXH010061401.1:416546-556211 GCA_932178445.1 Andricus quercusramuli
ATGCATAATCTTCATTATTCGTCTCTGACGTCACTTTTCAGTCCCTAGGGAGTAAAAAGTGGAGCTTTAGCCCCGCTTCATAGGCGTCGAAAAGGGCTGAAATCATGCATGTGTCTTAAAAAGTATTATAATTTGTGAACAATTTTTTTTCAAAGTGGCCTTAAAAAAAGGCGGCACTATCTGCGATTTCCGTCATTGCGTGTTTGAACGTAAAAAATGATCTAGAATCTAGATCTGCAATGATTTTCGAAGTGACAAGACTTTCGAAAAAAATTAACCTCAGTGCACCCGTGATACTGGAACTACATATCATCGAACCTATAAGGGCCCATGACAAAGCCACTAGACGCGTCCTCGGGTTGCAGATTGAGGGATCCTGTACCAAGGGTTTCTGCTGAATACGGTTACAATAATTGGGTCGGCAAACAGTGCCGATCACCTCAGAGTTCGGTGTGCTGAAAATAGTTTAGATGGAAAAATAACGACGAACCCAAGAAACGCCCACATCGAGTGGGCCAATCAACTCAAGAATGACTTGCTACACTGCCACGATGCTAGTATTATACTAGTATCCCTGTTCACGGAGGCTTTATGGCGCATATGCGCGTATGCATACTTTGTGGTGCCAGAAACACCCAGAGTTTCAGCATGTTTCGCATCAATCTTTGCGAAATCAAGTCGTCTACCTCTCGAAGAAGAGATACGCACGCGGAGCAATTCCCCAACCGCTGTATGAAGAAGACGCAGACGAAGAGGAGGAAGCGACATTAATACCAACCGCGGAAACCAGGCACATCCTGAGATATGATAGCGATTTCAGGACAATAAAGAACACTAATATCCAGGTTCCTTCTAAGCCCCAAGACCACGGCAAGAACTCGAAATTTCGCCCAAGAACTGAGTATCTACCATCACACACTGAACAAGTCTAGCTGCTGACAATCAAGCAGCATATTATTAACAAAATGCGGGTGCCTAGTCTGACACTGGGAGGAGAATACACCAGAGCCTCACTATTTGAACGCGCGATCGCACGCGTTATATGAATTCCTAGAATTTCTGGTCCCCGCAGTTTCTCAGGGGGCAGGGCGAAAGACGATTGCGACTCCGCCTCTGAAGGGAGGCAAGCACTACTACTCAGTCAAGTAGATTGCGCAATATTATGGAAACGGTTCAGGCGACCCTGACTGTGTACGTTTCGCTGTAGGCGCTATATGAACAAGGCTATTTTCAGGCAACCCCTGAGATTTTTCATCTATCGAGGCTCTGGTGTACAGAAAAGCGATAGATGGGCCAGGGAGAATCAAAAATTCACTCAAGCCCAACGAGGTAGAGACTTTTTGGAGAGAGACATATACAAGATCCTGAAAACACTAGAGTTAAAAAAACATTCTGAAAATATCATCCGCTTCAAGGAGTTTTGCGACAACCTCATAACCTCTGAGAAGGAATGTCCATCAATCACTGCCTAAGAGGTGAGAAAAGCACTCAAGGATACGAAGAACTTTTCCTCTGTAGGACCAGATGGTATCAAGAACTTCTGGTGGAAGAAGTTAATTTCTACACACCAACAACTGGCCCGCATATTCACTTTATATTTAAAGTCGGAAATGCCCATTGCGCAGTGGCTGCTCCTAGCACAAAAAGCGACCTGTCCAACTGAGAGAATCATAAATCCTTGTCCTGAATTTTAACATCTGAAGTGAAGAAAGTGCATTACTCCATCTAGATGCCTCACTTCTAAAAGCCCAAGTAAGGAAAGCAGAGGACAGCTACTCGATAAGAAAATGAACGGAAACTTTCAGAGAAATATAGAAAATCAGTCCTTTTCGATGAAGCAAATTTTTGCTTTCCTCAGATCATCAGGACTTAATTTACGTATACAGAGGGTTTTATTTTCGCATGTCAAGACGGTGTCACTTCCACCTTAGTATACGTGACCGCATTTTACATTAACAATGGTGTTGGCCGCGACCCTGCCCTTCCGAATGCTCCGGGGGAGACAGTGAATTTTCTAAAATGTGAAGTGCCCAATTTTCTTGAACTACGATTTTCGGGCAGCAGTCTCCATTGTACATTCGAGGTCTGACATCGGTCTCCAAGATTTCGAGAAACGAACTACAATTGTGATAAAATTCTCGGCTCCGGCCAACTTCAACAGGACTGCCAAGGAGAAGGAAAAGGAGTAGAGGTATCAAGACCTTAAAACTGTTTCTTTCTAGTCTGCCTGAGTGACTTGCTCAGTGGCTAGACTGGGGTGTAACGCTCGGATCGACTAGTTTCTAAACAGATTATCTATTTTGATAAGAAATAATTATTAATTAATTAAGTGATATAATAATTTTTCATTACATAAAAGTCTATTATATTGATTTTGCTTTTAATTAAAAATATAAAAAAGTTTTTGTACACAAAAAAATGAGTTTCTGCAAATCTTGTACATACGCCGGGTGTCGAACTTTTGTAGTGTAACTTATCATGTTGCTGTCACTTTGTCCCGTCACATTAAAACACTCAGCTATCTAAAAGTTAAATATTTTTTCATTTCTGTCGGATATGAATTTCATTTCATTACATCGTAATATTTATAGCAATAAAACATGAAACATTTTTAAACACTGCAAGTGCTTGATGTGTGAATAAGTCATTCAAAATAATAACGTTCGTATGATTATACTTGCGATTAGGCTACGAAATAATTATTTTCTATTATTTTAAATAATCAATACTTTAAGCTTAATTATCATTTACGTAATTAGTGAATAATTAAAATAAATTAAATAATCCATTTATGTTAAAATTTGATTTCCTGGAATATTATAAATATAATAAGTAGCATTATACGTATTATAATTATTTTAAATTTAATATAAATTCATTATAATTTTAATATATAATCCAATTGAAAGAAAATGTTTTTAAACATTTTTTTGAAAAGCCGTTGTGAAGAATACAGTTCGTTATGATTCTAATCACCTTTAATAATTAATTGTTATTATCTCAAAGATGTAATAGTGTATATTTGATTATTAATTGAGCATTGATGCAATTATGTATTTTAATTTCTCAGATCGTTCATTCTACAAATTATTATTTTCTGAATTTTATTCTGTAATTTTTGTATATGTTCGAAATTTGAATAAACCACATTCGTATTGAACTCCGAGATAGCGCAAAGACTGGGACTAGACAGCATGAAGGTTTGAATCAAACACGTAGCAAAACTAGACAGCACCAGTGTAGCGCCAGGTTAGTGTTGCGTGATAGACAGGCTAGAGAAAAACTGTACAGGCTCTAGCATGATTCAAGACTGCCACGAAATTTCTCAACACGAGAGGGAGCTGCAATAACTTTACACAAAATATTTGGTTGAAGTAATCGTCCTCGTGATCGGTGCTCTCGTAGGTGCGAAACTATCACTGGTTTGTAACCTTAAAGCCATACCCGAGTGCCAAAAAAATGCTGAAACACTTGCGACATGGATAAAGAAAGTTGTCAGTCATCCTTGAGTCAGTTCGTGTCATTGAGGTACACGAGGGTCTCGCCGGCCTGTCGTTGTGATTTCCTCGTGCCCTGTGGCCACCCATCTCACGGATATGAGACGTGGCCACAGGTGTGATTTACCGCTGGGAGCCGTTTTTACTGGGACTTATATCCACAAAGATGTATTTAGAATTATAGATTGAAATTCCGTCAGTTTTGAGTTTTCTTTCTTGACCAAGAAAGATTTCAACTAAAAATTTAGAACATTGTTACTAACTATTCAAACTGTGTAAAGAAGAATGAAAAAAATATCATATCAATGACTAGAATCTTTAGTTAGATTTTCTTAAAATCAACTATTAAAACGGCTCAAAGATTATTATTTTAATTATCAGTGCACATTTGTGACTGAGTTCGTGCAAAATTGCCTAAAATATTCCTTTGGCTTCATTATGAAATATATTTTCAATGCTGCGCGTCACATTTTATCGAAACTTTCCGAAAAGTATTTTCTAAAAACCAGACCTCTTTGCTTTCATATCCATTTTTAGAGCGATTAATTTTAATGAGCAGTTTCGTTCCGTAACTTTTCTTAAAAAGAAAGGAAAGTGCTTCGATAATTTCCAATTTTTCAAAGCAGTAACGACGTTAACTATCCTTTAGTGTGGTTAGGGGAAGCCAGCGCAGGGTAATCATTCATGTAGCCTGTGGGACATGGTCGCATTTAGTAAATTGAATAAGAAGGTCCTGTTAGTTATGCAAGCAGTCCTGTGGGAAAGCGGTACAAAAAATGAAGATCTTCCATTAAATTCACTTTTATTCACTGAAAGAATCATTTCCAGAAGAGTACGTAACGGTCTTATATAAAGAAATAGAGAGTTTCAATCTATTTGATCGAAACCGGGACAGTTGGTAAAGTCAATATTTAAGTTATGCAATAGCGATTAGAAGTGGTTTTCAAAATATCAAAAATAATAAAAATTGTGTCACAGGACAAAGGGATATTTTTATCACGTCAGTCGAATCTGTCCTGCATCAAGTCCAAAGGCTTGCACTCTGACAGTTATGCATTTTTGTACTTCAAATCAAAAAGTCAGTTTATGACTTTGCAATTTAAGTTATAATTGATTTTCCTGACATAGTGAATTTTTTCATCATTGATATGATATAAGCCCGGAAAACAGCTGATCCAATTTACCGAGTAAATTCAACGAAACGAACAATTACAGCGACGGCAATAAAAAGCTTTTTTTGAACAAAAACTGCAATTTTTACGGTTGGAAATATTTCTCGATCACTGGAAACGAAATTGCCAGCGACAGGTCTATCGACCAATCCGGGAGTCCGTAGGTCGTCGTACTGAAGAACTTTGTGGTAGAAACTAGCTCCGGTCTCTTTCGGGTAACTTCGTTTTAATTGGGCGCGATTACGGTGACAATGCTATGCTTTCTACGTGGGCAGATCCCAAAAGATAAAGAAAAGGCGGGACGCGCGTGAAATACGCGAGCCATTCCTGTCACTGAAAGGAGGCGTATCACTGAAAAATTTAACGGTCCACAAAAAGTTGGATCCGTAATTCGACTGGAATCAATTGGTACCTGTGCCGCTCGTGCTTATTGTCCTTTTAAAGAGAATACTGCTGGCTTATAGTAATTTTTTTCACCATCACCAAAAAGTCTTTGGAATTCTACTGTCGGACTTTGAACAGGCGATGAAATATATTGAACATTTTTTTTCTAGAGTGAATATCTCTGATTTGGAAATTAATTCATCAAAATCGATGGAATTATGCAACAAGTTATAGTGCTGGTGTAAATTTTATGTTCACATTAATTTTTATCACTTTGTAGTTGTTTTTAGTTTTTAAATACTTATAATTCGATTTGTTATTCGATGAATGTAATACAAATTCAAGTATCCAACTTTCAATATTTAAATATTCTTGTGTATATCTATATTTAAGTGAATCCATATCAGAGAGTTGAAAATTCATCAACTTATTGACTTGTAGGTTCTCTAGAGATTTAGAAACAACACTTTACTCTTTAAATTTGAATCATGGTGAAGAGGGACCTCACCAATTCACCTTTGTAAAGATTTCTACTTATTATTACCTGTATAATACTATTTCCTTTAGTATCATTCAACTTATCATGATCGATTTCTAATGTAAGGAATTTCTAATGTAATGAAATAATGGTAGTGTTTCTAGGTGCATTATTTACTACTAGTGTGGGCTCACCACACCCACGACGGGCCAACAGCACGCAGTATTCCCGAACGGTCACCCATCGAAGTACTAACCGCGCCCAACACTGCTTAACTTCAGTGATCTTACGAAAACTGGTGTTTTCAGCGTGGTATTGCCGTTAATGAACAAAAATGCCGAAGGTCTTCACAAAAATGTTATAGTTGCTTTTTATATGTTGAACGTAAAATAAAATGTTGCAAAACGTGATCGGGTCGGCAATATGTTTGACAAAATTAATTTGCAATATGCGCCCCCCCCCCCCCATTGCTCTACGGAAATTCAAAACATTTTGCAAAATTGAGATAGTAATTATAAACTCAGTCACTATCCTTTGCAAAACGTTCATGATACAGCAACGTTATTAATTATTAACGAATTATTATTTTGTTAATCACTCCCCAGCGAAAATACCGAAGGTCCCGCAAAATGCTGTTTCTGCTTTTTTCCCTTGAGAAAAAACTATTATATGACTTGCAAAACTAAATACATAACGCAAATTATCGTGTTTGGAATTGTTGTTAAATTTTTTGCAATTCGACTCCATAAATTCCAGCGAAAGTTGCGAAGGTTGCGCTTTTGGGTAGCAAATGTTAGAAATGTCGAGATCTGAAAATTATCAAATTTGCAAAACGTTGCTCGGCCGGCTATAATATTAAAATTGCAATTAAAGAAATTAGTTACTTTTGTAAACTAGCAAAAAATTACAAACATTTTGCAAATCGTACTGAGTGATTAAGAACTTATTACCAACGTCATGTTACATTTGGAAAGTGTTGAGAACTTGGCAACATTATTAATTATGAAAACATTATTATTTTGTTTATCACTCCCTAGCGAAAATACCGAAGGTTTTGCGAAATGTTTTTTCTGCTTCTTTTCATTGAGAAGAGACTATTATAATATTTGCAAAACTGTATGCATAACGCAAATTATCGTTTTTTGAATTAACTTTTTATTTTTTACAATTCAACTCATAAAATTCATGCTCGTTTTGCATAACATTATTCATGAAAAAGTATACTTCTTTTCGACCTTCAATAAAAAACGATATTCGGAGTTTCCGCCAGTCCCATGAAGTTTAACAAATATTTCTGAGAAGAAAAAAATACCTTTTTGTACATTTTATTCAGAATCGTCAATATTAGGTGAATCGAATTGGAACTCAACATTGCTCTTCACAATTAGCTATAGAATATAAATAAATAATTAGTTTTTAAATATGACCCCCATATGCTTGTTTTGTAGGGTCCCAAAAACAGCCCATAAGTAAAAATTGGGTTTTGCGAGTTGCTGGCGCTAATTATGATTTTTTTTAACAAATTGTTTCTAATACATGAAATACTACTTCTCACTGATAATTAGATGTTGACGTGCATTGTTTTAATAAATTATTATTGCTTTTAGCAATTTTCTCTTAGAATACAGTTAGAAAGTCACGGTTTTTCCAAATTTTATAATTAGAGTGAGAGTATAAATAAAGTAAGTTAACAAACACAATATGTTCGAACAATTTATTATTATTTAATATTATCTTCCCTTAGATCATTTCTAGAAACTTGCGGGTTTTTCATACATTTTTAACTTTGCTTCCGCTTTTTAGTTATAAACAAATAATAAATAAATAATAGAGAGTAATTTCTTTAGCATTTCTTTAAGAGAAGGTAGTTATAAACCATAATAAATTGTATAAATGATTATGTTTATTAACTTAGATTATGATATCACTAAGTGAAAAAAGACATGACATCAACAAATTTCAGAAAAAACGCAACTATCTAGCATTATTATAGGTCAAAAAAACAACAATTATTCGTATAAGAAATTATTTTTGTTGAATTTCAGTCATTATTACAATACTCTAAGTGAAAAGTAGAAGAAGAGTTAAAAATTTTAGAAAAAAAAACTGCAAAGGGAATATCAATAGAAATAATAATAAATTGTTTATACAATTATGTTTGTTAACTTGATTTAATTATTACCCTACTATAATTTGAAAGTGAACCAAAAGTGGAAAATTTGAGAATAAACTGCAATATTCTAGGATTATTCTAAGAGGATATTATTTTTAATATTAAATGACTTGAACAATTATTTCTGTTGAATTCAGTTGATTATTGCCACGCTCTAACTGAAAAGTTGAGAATCAGTTAAAAAATTCAGATAAAACCACGACTTTTTAACTCTATTCCAAGATAAATGGCTATCAACAATAATGAACTGTTGAAACAATTTATTTAAAAATTAAATCATCACAATGAAGTAATAGTTTAATTATTAGAAACATTGTTTACCAAAAGAAACCTCAAAGAAATAATAGTCAGCGCCAGAAACTCGCAATACCCAATTTTTCACTTACGGGGTTTATTTGAGATCCTACAAAACAGACTTATTGGGTGAATTTTAAAAAGTAATTTCTTATTCGTATTCTATAGCTAATTCCGTAGAAAATTTTTCAGGGTCAACTCGATACACCTGATGATGACGATTCTGAAGAAAATACACAAAAACGTCTTGCTTTCTTATGGAAAATACGTGTTAAACTATACGGGGCTTGCGGAACCTCTGAATATCATTTTTTTTTAAACGCATTTATTTTTTTGGGATTTGAACAAATTTGCGGGCCACCTTAGTCGTCGTGGACCCCCCCCCCCCCCAACTCCCAACTGTCCACGTAGTATATGGGTGACCCCGAATTAAATTGTGTGATTTCAAGTGACTTCACATGAATTCAAGTGACTTCATGTGAATTCACGCGACCTCATGTGAATTTAAATGACTTCAGATATTTCAGGAGATTTTATGTGACTTCCATTGAATTCAAGTGACTTTAAGTGACTTCAGATATTTCGGTATTATAATATAGAACCCTTCCATAGTAAGAAAAAATC
Organism: Andricus quercusramuli; assembly: GCA_932178445.1. Taxonomy (NCBI): domain Eukaryota; kingdom Metazoa; phylum Arthropoda; class Insecta; order Hymenoptera; family Cynipidae; genus Andricus; species Andricus quercusramuli. The sequence continues at coordinate 425,169 of CAKNXH010061401.1, forward strand.
CTTTTGCAATACCTTGAGAATTTAATCTGGAGAATAATTAAAACAAAAATAAGTTTGTTTATCGTGACTAATGTTGCCACGCAGTAAACAGTTTACAAATCTAATATGTCAGAGCTCAGTTAATTATAACTCAATACGATTTACGAAATATTCATATTTTTTGGCTATTTGCAACATTTGCTACCCAAAAACGCAACGTTTGTAATTCTCACAGGAATTTTATGAGTCGAATTGCAAAAAATGAAACATTGATTGAAAAACGATAATTCGCACTATGCATACAGTTTTGCAAATCATACATTAGTCTTTTTTTAATAAAAATAAGCAGAAATAACGTTTTGCAAAACCTTCGGTATTTTCGCTGGGGAATGATAAGCAAAATAATAATTTGTTTATAACTAATCATGTTGCCAAGTTGTAAACAATTCACAAATGTTATATAACGATGGTAATAAGTTGTTTATCAATCAGTACGATTTGCAAAATGTTTGTAAATTTTGGCTAGTTTACCAAAGTAACCAATTTGTTTAATTGCAATTTTAATATTATTGCCGGGCGAGCAACGTTTTGCGAATTTAATAATTTTCAGATCTCGATATTTCTGAAATTTTCTACTCAAAATACGTAACCTTCGTAATTTTCTCTGTAATTTTAGGAGTCGACTTGCAAAAAATTTAACAATAATTTAAAAAGCGATAATTTGCGTTATGCATTTAGTTTTGCAAATCATACAATAGTGTCTTCCCAATTTAAAAAAAAAGAAACAATGGTTTGAAAAAACTTCGGGATTTTCGCTGGGGAGTGATTAACAAAATAATAATTTGTTTATAATTAATAATGTTGCCGCATCACGAACGTTTTGCAAATTTAATACAGGATAGTGACTGAGTTCATAATTACTCACTCAAGTTATCAAAATGTTTCGACTTTTCGTGGAGCAATGGAGGGCAAATTTTGCAAATTAATTTTTTCAAACAAATTGCCGACCCGATCACGTTTTGCAAAATTTTATTTCATGTTCAACATATGAAAAAACAAATATACAATTTTTTTAAGGCTTTCGAAATTTTTGGTAATTGATTAGCTATTTCCACTGGTCTAATAAGAATAGAGAGAATTGACTTTCACTTTTTTCCGTTGCGTTGCTTTACCTTGGAATTTTCAAAGAAAATTGCTGATCATTTGAAATGTTTGAAAATGTATTTACACATGAACTCTGAGCAAATATCCTTCCGGATTATTAGTCAAATTTGCGCCATGTCATATTGCGGCATCTTTCATCAAGAAAAATTTGAAGTCCAAACAAAAATTAGTAAAAGTGTGAGATGACACCGCTACAAGGTGAAAAAGTTATATATAGTTTATATAAAGTGGACAAAACACTGATATTTTTCATTTGTTTTATACGAAAAAATTTATAAAACAAAAGACAAATATCATTGTCTTTTCCACTATACAGGGTGATCCTGAACTCATCATATTCCTTGTGCATACACATTCCTTGTACAAAACTGAACAAAAACTTTTGTGAAAAAATGTTGTAGGATCAATAGTTTTCAAACTATTAAGAGTTGTAAAGAACCAATGGCAGCTCGCTATTCCCGCGCGTACATAAGCATCTTGCGCGAACTCTAGAACGTGATGCACTTGAAGTCAGTTATTCTAATATTTCGCCAGAGACCACGAAGGAATAGTAAGGAGTGGTATCACCCTATGTGTTTGGTGAGCAGAGATGGGACAAGCGACGTCCAAGAATTCGTTAATGCTTGCCACGAATGAAAACTCGTATGCTGGCGCGTACACATGCGCAGAGCTGTTTTCGCAGTCACGTGTTATACCCACTCCCCTATGTTATACTTTGACATCTCGATGCACATGTCGGTTATGCTCGTTTGTTTATGTTCGTTCAATACACAAGTTCGAAACTTCAAGCGCGTGTTGACATTGTTGGCATGGCAACCGCCAGTGCGCATGTGCACGGGCCAGCATACGAGTTTTCATTCGTGGCAAGCATTAACGAATTCTTGGACGTCGCTCGTCCCACTCCCCACTTACAGGGATACTACTCCTTGCTATTCCTTCGTGCCAGAGACAAACAATTTCGAAGCAACGTGAAGTTCTCAAAACATATCACCCTCACTTGTTCAGTGATTCCCTTGATTTAATTTTTGGAGATCGCGCAAGATGCTCTGTACGCGCGGAAACAGCGACTCCCATTAGTTCTTTACAACTCTCAATAGTTCAAAAACTATTGATCGTACAACATTTTGTCACAATAGTTTCTTTTCAGTTTTGTACAAGGAATGTGTACATACAAGGAATATGATGAGTTCAGGATCACCCTGTATATAAACTGTATATAACGTTTTCACATCAGCTGTAATTGGTTACAAAATTAATTTAAGGTCCAAGTATCATTTTTGAATCCCATTTTCGATGAATTTGCTCCAATATAGAAAAAAAATCGTTATTCTACATAGAAGGATGTGAATCTAGTTGTAATTTGCAATGATACGCTTGAATTTAATACGTAACATTTGATCAAATAAAATTGATAGAGCTGATGAATGGTGTAGGGTAAAGGATAAAGGGTGAAAATAAGTAAAAGATCTAAGAAATTCAGTGACCCACTTGAATATATATTACCGTAATTTTAGAATCCTATTCAATATTCTTCTCTTTGAAAAATTTCCTATCGAAGCTAACGTACGTTGAGCGAATACCTTCAGCATAGTATCCATATGAGACACAAGTTTCGATTATCTCACGGGAAATAAAAGAGTCACTTTTCCTCATATCTCGACTTACCTCAAGGTAGAATTTCTGTACAACTACAAAGAAGGCAGGCAAGTGTGAAATTTTTGCTTTGGAAAGTCGTTCTTCTCGAATTATACTTGGGAAAGTTTTATGGTTGTGCATGTGCGGAATATAAATGAAAGGAACTGGGACGAAGTGGAGATAGGAAACGGAACGTAGGGAAGTAACAGACGTGCAGCAGTGTAACGTCCAACTTGGAGAATAAGCTTCAAGATGATCAAAACAGTTGTCGTCTGTGCGAGGCGAGGGTTTGACTGTATAACCTCGATCACACTGTACCCGCTGTACCCTATCCCTGGACATTCTAGTTCGGTTAGTTCGAAACAAGCTGCAACTCTCGATACATTCAAGATCGTGCGAAACGTAGCATTTCGCAAAGTGCTATGGGAAACAAGAGCACACCAAACTTCCCAATATCACTCCTCCCCTTGATATTTAATCGAAATTCATTCAACTTCATCATCAAGCTAATCGACTGCATAAGTAACTTCGCTATGAAGCCTTCAAGTAATATGAACTTCAGGCATCTCTCTATATTAGACATATGTTAAAAAGTAACAATTGAGTCAGCACGTCGGATGCAGAGACGGGTAACAAATAATCTTATTTTAACCACCAACAATTCGTGAGGAATTGAAGTTATTAGATATGCAATAAACAAAAAATCAGTTTCTGATGCGGATGACAAGTGTTCATCAAGAAATAATTTTTTTTAGAACTTCTTCCATGGGTCTCACTCTTTCCAATCTATTCGTCAACACTTCTCCACTTATACCACTGAACCACCTCCTCACTCATATATCACACATCTTCTTCCCCCTTCTAATCACAGATTCCTCCAACTCTCACTACCACCACCCCTACACCCTTCTATTCCTGAGACCTTACTCTCATACTCTTATACTCTCATTACCTTCTTCCCTTGACCACCCCTGTACCATCCTCCTTCACCCTTATTCCTCTTCATTTACCCTTATATCTGTGTCTCTTTTACTCCTCCCACACTTATCCAACCATACTTCTGCACTCTTGCCTCCAATAACCTTATCCCCCAGCCACCTATTAAACTTCCCCATAAGGGTGGTCCGAAAATGCGTTAGACATTTGTTTTCAATTTTTCATGAATATCCCCCCTCCTCAAAATTTGTTTAAATCCACACAAAAAATCTGCCGGCTGGGCGGACACATTCTCACCTCGCGCTAGGCGCTCGGTCTTTGTACATCCCCAACCCGTGTAGAAAATTACTAGGTTTTACGTCCAATTAGAGCATTGTCTAGACCGTATTATATGGACAGCCTTATCGGGCCCTAGTCGGGTGCAGGCTAGAACGTCATGAATAATAAATTTTCTAATTTTTGCAACCAAATATTTTTTGCACATTTCAAAAAAAATCCACGATGTTTGAAAGTATAAACAATGAAAAATGTAAATTAAAAACAATGAATTTTTTCTATCATCTAAACAGTCTTTGAAATAATTTTCAACGTTATCCATCTAAAATAGACTTTTGCAAGACCTAATAAATAGGACTAGATTAGCTCGATCAGGCTAGTGCTAGATTAGATTATCCAGAATAGCGTTTGACGCTACAAAAACGTTCCACTTCTACTCAGCACCATCTTAGACCCCCTCGACAGCGCCACATTAGCGGTCAGGATGGTCATTCCTGGCCCCGAATAGTTCCCCGGTAATTATCTACACGGGCAATATGTGCATAGACATTTTAAAAATACAGGTTAAGCCATGGACAACTATAATTTAGTGATTGTGAATTCTCTTTTGTTTAAGCTCCTTCGGCTTGAACAAACACATGTTCACCACGTCTTTTATTTATGCACCTCGGTCTGGGACCGCTTATTCAGATATTGCAAAATAAAGTACAAATTTTCTTTTTCATGAATACATTAATATTTGTTCCTCATTTGGCATTAATTTTTTTATTGCAGCTACTCTGACAAATGTATCAAACAATTCTCAATGTGCATTGATTTTGAAACAGAATTATTTTCATTGTCTTGTTCTGATAACTCAAAAAGGTGCGCGTTCGATGAAAAAAGGTCAAGAGGAAATTTTAAGATCTATTATAGGCGAAAAATTTGATAATTAACTGTTACTTTAACCTTGTGTGGCTTTTCCAAAAATTTAATTTATATTTTTTTTTAATGTCGTTTTTCACGATTAAAACAAAAACTACACGTCCTATCAAAAAATGATTTATAACAAACAATATATTATATTGTTTTGGTGGAAAATGGAATTTTGGATTTTTTAAAAAGAATTTTCGATAAATGAAACCAGAATAAACCATTGAATAAGCTAATTATGATTTTCTGCGGTGTATTTTAGTACGAATTGTTTGTAATAAATAACATATTACTTTTCTGCGCATAATAAGTGTGTTTAAATAAATTGTCGAAACTAATTGAAGTTAACAAAGAGTATAATTTTTCGAATAATTGATTGTTTATAATAATATTGTCTTAGAATAATGCTGGAAGATGTGATTTTTTCTTAAATTGTCCACCTTTTGTTCTCTTTTTAATTAGAGTGAGGTAATAATTAATTCAAGTTAACAACAATAATTGTTCGAAACATTTATTATTATTTTTAATAATATTTCCTTGGAATAATGCTAGAAAGTAGCGGTTTTATCTGAATTCTTTAACTTTTTTCGTCTTTTCAATCATAGTGAGGTAATCATTATTTTAGGTTAACAAAAATAATTTTCCAAACAATTTATTATTATTTTTAATAATATTCTCTTTGAATAACCATAGAAAGTTGCAGTTTCGTCTGAATCTTTCAGCTCTCCTTTGACTTTTTAGTCATGAACAAATGATGAATTAACATCGACAAGAACCATACCAAAAAAATAATATTTCATTTTTTCCAGAATGACGCATTTTTACTCTTTTGCTAATGCTTCAAAACAGTAATTTAAACAAAAAAGCTCTTAGTAGCCACTTCAAGGGAAAGTTACACTGAATATGATCCACAAATAAAATTTGAAGAATATGTTAAATATTTGTACTAAGAGAAACAACAAGAAAAAAGTAGCGCCAAAAACCCGCAAACCCCGATTTTTCATTTATGGGTTTTTTTTGGCCCTATAAAACAGACTTAAGGGAGTGAAGTTTTGAACGCAATTTTTTATTCGTATTCTAAGACTAATTATGAAAGAAAATTTTAAGTATCAACTTAATACACCTAATATTGACGATTCTGATAGAACGTAGGTGTAAAAACGTAATTGTTATGGGCAATATACGTGTTTTGGGAATATGCATGAAAATTCAAGGAAAAAGAAATTGAATCACCCTACACCCCACCCCTGCCCATCTTGTACCATCTGACGTCAATTAAGTGCTATTAATTTTTCTATCGTCTTATGGCACTGCTTATGGGTATTTATAGTAGTATGTTGTAAGAAGCTTGCATAAAATTATCATCCTTCTATTTGAATCATGCTTATATGAAAGAGAACAATCCCTAAAGTAATATGAGATGTATGATTCAAAAATATGGTGCCTTGCACTGTTCTTCAATGAGGAAGTATTTTACTAGGACATGGAAATCCACTTTGCGTACTGTATAATCCCTTCCAACCCTCTTGAACCAATCCTGGATTAAGAAAATTATTCATCTACATTTTCAAAAGTTTTAGGTACATATTTTTAATATTCTATACTATGAGCATTTAATATAGAATATGACATCTGAGATAGAATACGAATAAAATACAAAATATACACCTAACAAATACTCCTACGGAACTCTACTATGCATTACTTATGCATAAGAAGAAAGGGTGGAAGAAGGCAGATACAAATATGACTATTCACTTTTTAGTATGATTGAAATTTTTGATTACTTGTATATTGAAAAAGGTGACTTTGCAACTTACGTGCCACTTGTAAATGCCCGAATTCGTATTTGGTATAAAACGTTGGAGCATCCGTGGAAACTTCACAGCGATATTTGCCGCTCAAATCCATTTGAACTTCCTTTATAATCACTGAATGTGCACTGCTTCGATTGACCTGAAATTATAATCATCATATTGATACTAATTGAAGTGTTTCGTTTTATAAAAATATTTTTCATCAGTTCAAAGTAACAAACATCAGCTTAGTGCTTCTATCAAAAAAAAAAGTTCTGAAAGGAAAAAAATCAGAGAAATGATACAATGGTTTGTTATAGTTATATCATCCCAGGGGAAGATACGAATTACCTCAACCACACTAGAAATTCAAAGTAAAATTGTTTTCATTATAGCTCTAACGATCTATGAATAGTTTAATCGATTAATAGATTAAACTATTTCTCAATTAAAAACTATCTAATTTTTTCTAAACAACTACTAATAGATTTGGTCAAATATGAATTACATATTACAATTTCACGATAAATTATATTTTGATTGAAGATTAGTTATATTATTAGTAATTAAATTTTTTTAAATAAATTAAATAATGGCGCACAGTTTTATTAGTCAAATTTCACTGTATAAGATTTATAGCATGTAGATGCTGATACTGATATCACAGGAAATTAATAAAGGCAAATAGAATAATGTAATAATAATTCAACATAAATCAATCAATGTCACTTCCTATATGAAATGTTCACACCATGAAATTTACAAAATTAATTGGGAAGGAGCAGGTCGATATAAATCATAATTATAATGAGCTTCGAGTGACCGAAAGGAGTGAAACTTGTCACCATGAAGCAGGACACTGTGAAACTGTAAGTGTCACCTACCATCATTTGAAATGTTATTTTATTCATTTTACAAAACGCTTGATCGGCGAGCCTGCATTATATGAATTAATGAACAAGTGACGACAGGGAATGTCTGCCGAATTTTGAGTTAATTTAGCATCGTCGACCACAGAATTGACCGAACATATGGAACCGAGTGCTATTTATTGCAAATCGATCGTTCTCGCACGCGCGTTCTCGCAACAAACAATACCTTGCAACAACGACGATTAATTATATGTCGCTTGTGGCTGCATATAAATCATACAATCAATTTCGGTCTGTTCACTCGCAACTGGCACATACATGCTCGTCTCGAGCGCGTGTGACTTTGGTAACGTGGCGAGAGGACCGCGATTACTATTTTCATTCGCTGGGCTAGCTATGAAAATTTATTAAAAGGCGAGCTAAGTATAGTTATTGTATTTTTAGTAATCAAGGAGTAATTTGTAGAATTAAAAAAAAATCTATTCAATCTTAAGGCAACTGTATTTGTTAACGACTATCTTTACAATTTTTAAATGTATGCTTGTTTATTTCAGAGGAAGTAGGAAGTGTAAAGGCATAAAAGCAATTTATAAATTGGAATTTTCAGGAGATGAAGCATTTTTTATAACACATGCATGATTTTAGCATACCTCTATGAGCTCACATTTTGAGCTCACAAAAAGTGATCGTCAAGCGATCAGCTGAATGCGGTGACAGATTGTTTGACAGATTCACAGAAAGAAGCTATGCGCTAACTTTTGCGGCGACTTATGTCTTTAAGGTCTCAAAATGAGTCCAGCTTTTTTCTGTGTTAGACTAACTCGAAGCGATGAGTTACATAAAATACCATAATCAAGATTCTCGGTAGTAAACTGCCGTCAAGTGAAAACCGTGAATATCTTTTCGCGATATCCTTGTGGATATCTTAGCCAATTCTTCATTGATTTGCATAAAACCTTTTGGAATTAATAAAAAATTGCTATAAAATAACTTCTGTTCATACATATTGTTCATTTTCAAGAGTAGAAAAGACTTCTTCATTCGAAACGAATTGAATGACCCAATTATATTTTCATATTTTTCTGGTGGGTGGGGTATCTCGTCAGATTACCGCCTAAAAGTTTATTTCAAAATATTTTCATTAATGATGTTAAATATAAAAAGAATATTATTAATGCTTTCTCTATGAGGAAGCAAATATACTTACTGATTAATCATAATCAGGAAGTAAAGTCATCGTACAATAGTAAATACAAACAAAAAATTAAAAAATTAAAAAACATGTAATTGAATCCACAGCTAGTTTACTGTATATTCTCCCTTGTGTTTGGCATTCGGACTATATTTATAGCAAGGTTTAATTAATTTGAACCCTTTAATATTGAAGGATTTTGAATAGAATATCTTATAAAATACAAAATAAATATTAATATTCGTTTAATATTTTTAATTTTAAATTAAAATTTAGAATAACTGAAAACTGATGGACATCATGAAGGATTTTTGACCACCGACAACTAAAAATTCAAACATGCTTCCAGCTCGAATTTCCATTTTTGTGCATTTATTTCTTAATAATTTTCTTTCCTTAATATACATAATAATAGAATGTTTTAGGGACAAAGCTTTCCAAGCTTAGTTTGCGCACAGAATTTTTCCAAAATAATATTATATCAAAGCATAAATCAACTCTATTGAACACTTTTTAAATGTTTAAAATTGAACCATTCTTCTATGAAAAAGTTACAATTTTTAATTTTTTGATTTAATTTAATAGAAGTTCAATATTTGCAAAATTAGATCTTATAATTTGACGATTTATATTTATTCTAAATTTTTATTTATGTAACATTCTAAGTATCGGAGAGTCGAATATTAGGAGGCTCCTCAGACCTGAAGGCTTAAAGAACTTGCAAGAGAAGATTTATTCTGAATTTCACTTATGGGCGTTGGAACCAGGACCCATCCTAAAATTTAATTGCCTCATCTTACTCCATAAATACAAGAATTACTTTGAGAGTTGACCAAGAAAACGATTCTCTGAGAACGGCAATTAAGTCCGAACTCGAGAGAAGCAAATATCAAAGTCTATGGCTTAATGTCTCTATTTGTTAAATTTCTTTAGAAGAGAATTGTAAACACAATATTAATGAGTCAATCTGTGCGAAAATTCTATTTTTGAACAAAAAGGATCAGAAACATTGTGAGTCCAAAAATCAGTTGTTTTGAAAAAACATATTCAAAAAGTTCAGTATATGCAAAAAGAATTGCATGGAAAGGTCTCCAAATATTTTTCCAAACAACGTTTTAATCGGCTCGTTAGAGACAAGTATATAACAAGAGGAAAAAAGAGGGAGAGAATCGGAAAAGAGACAGCCAAGTCATCCTCACTCTCTTTTCCTTTCTCTTTCTCCGACTTTTTTATACTACTTTTGGGACCAACATGTTTCGAGATCACTTTAGATCTCCTCATCAGGGTATAATTTTATAGGATACTACGAAAAAATATTTCTATCATATGCTTTACATTAGTAATGTATGTATATATGAGACTTAAGTTTCTTATCGTACTATTATTTACATTATTTTTCATTAGTTATCTTTGGATGAATATTCAACTTTTAATTTTTGGTTTAAGTGTCAATCCTTAATATTTCCAAATCTTTTTTGCACTTTAATACTTATTTTAATTGCCAATTAACAGAAAATTAAATTATAATATTTTCCAATGTTTCCTATGAAAATTCGATAAAATTAACAAAGGCTTTGTTATATCTCGAAAGGTCTCTTTTCAAATTGATTGCATTATTGCCCTCTCTCTTTATGTATAACATTTCCATGGATGAACTATTTCTTTGCCCCACAATCTGTTAAATTCCTGCGAAATCCATGATGACATGTTAAAATTTCTGAAAAACTTCAGTTCCACACCAAGTAGAAAACCATAAAGGTGAAAAAGACTAATAGATTTCATACTTTCACGATGATTCATTATAATAAATTTAAATTCAAAATTTAGAATTTAAAATTAAAAATTCAAAGATTTTTCGGGTTTGAATCGTGTGCGAAACTATGAATGTTGCCAACGTTTCGTGAACATTGCAGTTCACGAAAGCGTGAAGTGCAGTTGGCGGAAAGCCAAATCGGATTGGTATTATATCCATTGTCCCTATTGACGTTATTAGGGTGTTTTAAGATTTCGATTGCTTCTCTATGTTTTCTTGGAAAAATATTTCGCGTCTTTGGTATGACGGTTGTTTTGTCAAACAAAATGCTATGTCTTGTTTCGATATAATGCTCAGCTACTGCTGATTGCGTGAAACGTTTTAGCCTGACTTTACACTCATGTTCCTTTACACATTGACTTACCGCTCTCCCGGTTCCTCCAATATAGACTTTGCCACAAGAACAAAGATTTTATATACTCCCGGATCACTGAAAGGTTCCTTTTTATCTTTAGGGTTTTTTAGAAGTTGCCCTATTTTTGCAGGTGGCTTAAATCTATTTTGGATATTGTGTTTGTTAAGAATTATTCCTATTTGTTCTGTGATACCTTGAATGTAGGGTAGGATGGTGGTCGTTTTTCTCTCTTTTTATTTAGTAGGTGGTTTTGACTTGTTTTCTAGAGTGTATTTTCTTATTGCTTTATTAATTTGTTTGTTTGTGTAATCGTTTCGTATCAGGATTTGTTTAATATTTTGTAATTTCTTTTTTAAGTTACCTTTATCTGTTATGGAGACAGCTCTGTATACAAGGGACTTGATGACCGATTGCTTTTGAGATGGGTGGTGGTGGGAGGAGTATCTGTTTGTATGCGTGTGTTTTCTGTAAACTTCATGTCCTACTGTGTTATCAGATCTTTTATAAACTAGTACGTCCTAGAAAGGTAATGTTCCGTTTTGTTCAATTTCCATAGTGAACTTGATATTGGGGTGTATTTGATTGATGAAATCGAAAAATTTGTTTAGTTCGTCTAGTCCATGTCTCCAGATGCCAAAAGTGTCATCAACGTAACGGCACCAAAATTCCGTTTTAAGCTTGGATTTATTAAAGATTTTAGTTTCTAGATTTTCCATAAAAATGTTCTATCAAGGGCGTGAGATTGGAGGGGAAGTTTGCAAAGGATTTAATAATATCGATTGTATCAGAGATTGGTACTTTTGTGAAGAGAGATACTATGTCGAAACTCACTAAGATGTCTTGGGGTTGAATGTCAATCTGTTGTATTTTTCTGATGAAGTCAAAAAAGTTTTGGACGTGTGTGATAGAGTTTCCTGTGAAAGGCTAAAGTTTTTTGACAAGAAAGCATGCTAGGTTGTAAGTTGGTGAGTTCATTGCGCTGACGACCGGTCTGAGTGGGATGTTGTTTTTTGAATTTTTGGGAGTCCGTTAAGTTTTGGAAAGACGGGATTATTAGGTTTTAATTTAGATATTGTATCGCTGTGAAGATTTGAGTCTTTTAGGAGGCTATCTAAATTAAAACCTACTAATCACGTCTCTCCAAAACTTTACGGACTCCCAAAAATTCACAAAAACATCATCCCACTCAGACCCATCGTCAGCGCAATAAACTAACCAACTTACAACCTAGCACGCTTTCGCGCCAAAAAACTTAAGCCTTCCACAGGAAACTCTATCACACACGTCCAAAACTCTTTTGAATTCATCAGAAAAATACAACAGATTGACATTCAACCCCAAGACATCCTAGTGAGTTTCGACGTAGTATCTCTCTTCACAAAGGTATCTATCTCTGATACAATCGATATTATTAAATCCTTTGCAAACTTCCCCTCCAATTTCACACCCTTGAAAGAACACTATCTCACTAATACCTATTTCTCTTTCAATAACCAATTCTACGAACAAACCTCAGGAGCAGCAATGAGATCTCCAATCTCACCTGTAATAGCCAACATTTTTATGGAAAATCTAGAAACTAAAATCTTTAACAAATCCAAGCTTAAACCGGAATTTTGGTGCCGTTACTTTGACGACACTATTGTCATCTGGAGACATGGACTAGACGAACTGAACAAATTTTTCGATTTCATCAATCAAATACACCCTAATATCAAGTTCACTATGGAAATTGAACAAAACGGAACATTACCTTTCTTGGACGTAGTAGTTTACAAAAGATCCGATAACTCATTAGGACACAAAGTTTACAGAAAACCCAAGCATACAAACAGATACCTGCATGCCTCCTCCCACCACCACCCATCTCAAAAGCAATCGGTCATCAATTCCCTTGTATACAGAGCTGTCTCCATGACAGATAAAGATAACTTACACAAGGAATTACAAAATGTTAAGCAAATCCTGATACAAAACGATTACACAAACAAGCAAATAATTAAAGCAATAAGAAAATACACTCCAGAAAAGAAGTCAAAACCACCTACTGAAGAAAGAGAGAGAAAAACGACCAAGATTCTTCCTTACATTCAAGGTATCACAAAACAAATAGGAAGAATTCTCAACTAACACAATATCCAAACTATATTTAAGCCACCTGAAAAAATAGGACAACTTCTAAACAACCCTGAAGATAAAAATGAACCTCTCAGTGATCCGGGAGTATATAAAATCCTTTGTTCTTGAGGCAAAATCTATATTGGAGAAACCGGGAGGGCGGTAAGTCAACGTGTAAAGGAACATGAGAGTAAAGTCAGGCTAAAACATTTCACGCAATCAGCAGTAGCTGAGCATTATATCGAAACAGGACACAGCATTTTATTCGAAAAAACAACTGTCATCACAAAGACGCAAAATATTTTTCTAAGAAAACATAGAGAAGCAATCGAAATCTTAAAACACCTTAATAACATCAATAGGGACAATGGACATAATACCAATCCGATTTGGCTTTTCGTCCTCCAGGGTTGTTTAAAAAAGACTTGATTGGTCAATCAGGTTCAACCAGTCCCCACCATGGGGCGCTCTGGCCAATCACAAGCATCGTAGAGAAAACATATATAACAGCAACATAACCTGAAACTTCAGTTTCAGGTCAGCCCTGAAGAAGTGAACTGCAATGTTCACGAGACGTCGGCAACATTCATAGTTTCGCACACGATTGAAACCGGAAAAATCTTAAAATTTTAAATTTAAATTTATTGTGAGAAAAAGATTTATACTTCTGTAGTTATGTCGTATATTCCATTGTGAAAGGGAAACATTTATTCCCTCAGAAATCTTATATGAAATACATCAGAACAACACCAATTTTGATTGTCACAATCACCATAAAAATGTTAATGGATAATATACATTTTTTCAAAAATATTTTGTATAGAATTTCAAACAAAACTGTTGATTTTAAATTGATCCAAATTTCTAAATTTGAAGTTCGTCGAATTAAATGAATTTTTTTTCAAAAATTTCAGAAAAGTTTATTCAAATTTATTCGTTTTTTTCACTTAGTGCAATTTTAAAGTTACGCTTTAACTTCGCATTACAATCTAACGGAATTTTTGGAAATTTTTATTTTGTAACCATTTCTTAAAAAATTGTTATTTTGATTCTTCAAGATTTCGTCTAGAGCGACCGAACCGCACCGGGCCACAGCAAGCACTGAAATCATTCAAAAAAAGGAAAAAATAGACGAACAAAAACTGCCCTTGAAAATGACAGATTTTGGCCTATAACGGAATTTCCCAAGAACTCAAGTACAGTGTAGATTGTTGTGTTAGTGTAACCTTTTTTTTTAAACCTGCACTCCTTCTTAGACAAGAGACAGTCAACGATCGTAAAAACCACGTGTTGCAGAAATTCTTCAGATCCTGGACTTTAAAATATTTTTCCAATTTTTAGAAAGCAATTATCACAGTGCCATATTACTCAAAAAAACAATCTATTTTTTGTAATTATTCAGATTTTCTCTGAATATTTTTAATTTATTAATTGAAGATTAAAGATTGTTGAAATATCAAGGATAATTTATACAACACCAAAAATTTGTTTTTTATTACACACCATGAAGCTCACTAAATAGTTGAGTCGTAGAATTTTCTAATCAATAAAATAATGTTTCTGATTATATATGATCTTATTTGTAACAATTACATAAAATTGAAAGATCTCAATGAAAAAACATACAATATAAATTGATAGATATTTAATAAAGTTCTATTATACATATAAGAAACAATGAAATTTTGAATTTACTTTATTTTCTCAAAAGCATAATATCAATGCATTTGTGTATACACCAGTATACGTATCCCACGAAACTTGATAAAGTATTCTATAGAATCTTTCTTGGTCTTGTTTAATATGAATAAGTAATACATGAACATACATCTGGCAACCTTACTTTTGGTAAGTACCATGATGTCATAATATCACTTTTTATCTTCAAATGTTTTTAATCATATGAAGTTAAATTTTCATGAAACTTTTGAAAGTGCATAAAATTACACAACAGAAGCTTGTTAGGCGAAAAAATATCTCTTCATGAATTAAATTTTATCTTATAATAATTGGACTCAGAAAGAACAAAGGTGATAGGAAAAAACGATCACTGTGCCTGGATAAAAAATTTGAGAGTTGATCAAGAAAACGATTCTCTGAGAACGGCAATTAAATCCGAACTCAAGAGAAACAAATATCAAGGTATATGGCATAATATTAACAAGTCAATCTTTGCAAAAATTATATTTTTTAACAAAAAGGCTCAGAGACATTGTGAATCCAAAAATCAGTTGTTTTGAAAAAACATATTCAAAAAGTTCAATATATGCAAAAAGAATTGAATGGAAAGGCCTCAAAATATGTTTCAAAACAACTGTGTATTCGGCTCGTTAGAGACAAGTATATAATAAGAGGAAAAAAGAGGGAGAGAATCGGAAAAGAGACAACCAAGCCATCCTCACTCTCTTTTTCTTTCTTTTATTGTGGATGATTTTTTGATGATTTGTGGATGATTCAAACCAATGTATTTAGATTATTACATTTTCACAAAAAGGAAAAAGAAATAATCAAAGAAAAAATGTTAATATATTTCTAAAATTGCTATATTTAGTGCATTCTTCTCACAAAAATTTTTTAATAAAAAGATTTCTTTCAAGTAATTGAGGTAAAACTATTTAGACTCAAAAGAAATCAGAAAATATTCATAAGCAAAACCCTGCAGATTGGAAAGAATCATTTGTTTAGTGTCTCTATTTAGAAAATTTTTAAATTAAGATCGAACAGAAATCTATTTTATCATGAATAATGTTATGCAAAATGAACATGAAAAAGATTCAAAATTAAAAAACTCCGTCTTTTGTATACTACTTTTGGGACCAACATGTTTTGAGATCACTTTAGATCTCCTCATCAGGGTATAATTGTATAGGATACTAGGAAAAAATGTTTCCATCATATGCTTCATGTTAGCAATGTATGTATATATGAGACTGAAGTTTCTTATCATACTTTTATTTACATTATTTTCCATTTTTTATTTTTGGATGAATATTCAACTTTTAATTTTCGTTATAAGTGTGATCAATATAACAATTTTTTCAGAAATGGTTACGAAATGAAAAATTACTAAAAATTCCGTTAGATTGTGAAGCGAACTTAAATTGTAACTTTAAAATTGAACTAAGTCAAAAATAATAAATTTGAATGAACTTTTCTGAAATTTTTGAACAAAATTCCATTTAATTCAAAGAATTTTAAATTTCGAAATTTGAATTAATTTAAAATCAATAGTTTTGTTTCAAATTCTATAAAAAATATTTTTGAAAAATTTATATTACCCATTAACATTTTTATGGTGATTGTGGGAATCAAAATTGGTGTTGTGCTGATGGATTTCATATCAGATTTCTAAGGCAATAAATCTTTTCCTTTGTTAATGAAATATAGGACATAACAACAGAAGGATAAGTCTTTTTCTCCTTTATTGTTTTCTACTTGGTGTGAAACTGAAGTTTTTTAGAAATTTTAACATGTCATCATGGATTTCGCGGGAATGTGACAGATTTTGGGGCAAAGAAATAGTTTATTCATGGAAATGTTATACATAAAGAGAGAGGGCAATAATTTAATCAATTTGAAAAGAGACCTTTCGAGATATAACAAAGCCTTTGATAATTTTATCGAATTTTTATAGGAAACATTGGAAATTATTGTGATTTAATTTTCTGTTGATTGGCAATTAAAATACGTATTAAAGTGCAAAATAGATTTCGAAATATTAAGGATTGACACTTAAGCCGAAAATTGAAAGTCAAATATTCATCCAAAGATAACCAATGAAAAATAATGTAAATAATAGTACGATAAGAAACTTAAGTCTCATATATACATACATTACTAATGTAAAGCACATTATAGAAATATTTTTTCGTAGTATCCTATAAAATTATACCCTGATGAGGAGATCCAAAGTGATCTCGGAACATGTTGGTCCCAAAAGTAGTATAAAAAAGACGGAGAAAGAGAAAGGAAAAGAGAGTGAGGATGGCTTGGTTGTCTCTTTTCCGATTCTCTCCCTCTTTTTTCCTCTTGTTATATACTTGTCTCTAACGAGTCGAATACAACGTTGTTTGGAAACATATTTTGAGGCCTTTCTATGCAATTCTTTTTGCATATATAAACCTTGTTAATATGTTTTTTCAAAACAACTGATTTTTGGATTCATAATGTTTCTGAGCCTTTTTGTTCAAAAATAGAATTTTTGCACAGATTGACTTGTTAATATTGTGTTTCTAATTTTCTTCTTGAAAAATTACTTTTTTCAGATAATAAGGGCCTATTCCTGATTCGAATCAAATCTGTATTCAGAGTGAAAAATTGGAATATTTCAATAATTTTGGTGTAAAACGTTTTTTTTATGTTTGGGTGGGAATAAAAAACAAAAAACTGTACACAAAAAATATTGAAATTCGCCAATTCTTCACTCCGAATACATATTTGATTCAAAACAGAAATAGGTCTCATTATCTGAAAAAGATGTAATTTTAGTATTTTTTGAGTAAAATTAGGCAATTCAATTTCAAGGTTGGGTCCTGCTTTTAACGCCCTTAACAAAATCAGATGGTCTGATCAGAATGACTTTTGGCCAGGAAGTCATAAAATAGTGAATTGTGCAGCAGCTTATAGGCAATAAACAGTAGGTTTATTTATTTATTTATTCAACATGTATAATCAAAAAGAAAGAAAATCGACTTGCAGGTGAAAAATTATCTACAGCATAGTGGCTTGATGGGAATTAAATCAAAAGAAGGACAAGTGGTAGGAAATTATAGCATAGGAAATCGCAATATTTGAGAGAAAAGATTATCATAATTTTGCATCATGGAGAAATTTTGTTCAACAACCGTTTTGCAACAAACTGGGTTAAAATTCGGAAACTTTTTGAAAGTATAGTAAACAATACTATGTGCAGCATTCAATCACTTACGAACATGCTCACGAAAATATTCTTGAGATTTATGTTCACGAATGTATATATGAATCTAAGAACCGCATAATACATATATTTTTTCATTTATAAAATTCCCAAACTTCCAGGGTTCTTTTTAATAGTTCTTGATATATAGCCACATGCGGGGCTCTTTTGAAAAAGAACAATTAGAAATTTCGTAAACGTATTCACGTTACAAACTTATTCAAAGCATTATGTTAATGTAAATATAATAATGGAATAAAATATTCAACATTATATAAGAAATACAAAGGCACACAATGATAATCTAATATGGAAAACAGAAAATTTTGTTAATTTTTTTTTAATAATATCAAATCGTTCAAATATTATATTTGTTGATGTTTATATCTCCGTATATAAATTAAAATTATTTATCTAAAAACCTTACTTTACATTACTTTCTGACAAAAATAATGTTTCGGGACGGTAATAGTTTATTATCGGTTTTCCCTGAGGAGAAGCCAAAAATAAGGTTCAGGTTTTAAAATAGAAGGGACCAGAAGAACCTAAGCCGTTTATGTATCGACGTAATCACGAACAAATTTTCGTGGACACTCATACTTCAATACATATTGAAGTCTATATTACACTTGAATCCAAATATTACTAATATAATGGAACTTGTACCAGGACCGAAAGGCCTTTTCCAAACATTTAGTGCGGGATCCTTTAGAAAAAAGAATGTTAGTGAATGTTGATAATAAATTATTATGCACAGATTGATTATTCATTGTCATTTATTAAAATCACATAATTTTTTTAAATTATATGAGAGGCATGCGATATGGAAAAGATTTGCACTAAAAATCCAATTTATTTCATAAACAGTCTCCTCATCTCTTGAATGTTGTTCATAAACAAACATTTATTCTCTGCCTTGAGCCATACCATAATGTATGAAGTTTCGTTTCTTGAAGGCATAATTAAATATTGACCGTGTATGGCAGCTCTTGCATTCGCTCGCTTTAATATTGTAATTAAAATTTCTTAACTATCCGATAGTGTGGAGTGTAGAGGTTCTCGAAAAGTAGTGAATGCCTTTCTCAAGCACATGAATATTCAATACAAATCTATTTGTGGATATTACAATGCTCATGAGAAATTTTTTTATTGTTTTTTGTACTTTATCACATGTAGATCATTATTCACAAGGATAATTACCTTAAGCATTACTTTAAATCGTGACATTGAACGACTTAAAAAATAAAAAGCTAGTTATTTCAAGAACACTACTTAAAACCCATAAAAGACGAATATATATGAGGACCAGGTCGAGTCCACCAAATAGGTTATAAGCTATCCTGCAGCAGTTATAGAGAACAATCAGAATCCAGTTATCTAAAAATGCCATATTAAATTTTAAAAAATGTAAATGGAGAACAAGAATGAAAAGGTGGAATGTAGATTTATTGAAAAAGGCAGACGTTCTGGAAAGCGTCCAAAGAAAGACTGAGAAAGAAATAGAACGCAGAAAAATCAGAGGAGTATCACGAAAGATACATGCATGGGTGTAAAGGATAGAATTACTAATAATTGTTTGAGGGGTAATAGAATTTCTATAAAGGAAATGTATCAAACCATAGGTAAGTCAG
The DNA here is from genome assembly GCA_932178445.1 of Andricus quercusramuli. Lineage (NCBI taxonomy): Eukaryota > Metazoa > Arthropoda > Insecta > Hymenoptera > Cynipidae > Andricus > Andricus quercusramuli. Next base: position 444,763 of record CAKNXH010061401.1, read on the forward strand.
GTAACACTGGAATTGATGGTCAAGAGAAGAAAATATAAGATCGCTGAAAATGACAAGGGAAAGACACGTTATAGCAAAATAAGAAACAAACTGAATAAAAGATATAAGAAAGTTATATTGGAGTGGGAAGAAAATAATTATAAAGAGTAGATGATAAGATGGGAAAGAGAAATACAGAAGCTGCATACGCGAAAATAAAACGACGCTTTCGTGAAGCACTAGTGAAAACCAACACACTTCGGAATGAAAGAAGAAAAATGGTAACTCGTGCCACAAAGTTGTACAAAAAGCCTAAAAAGAAGAGAAGTATATTTCCAAAAATCAATAAAAAACATAAAAAACAGAAATATTGAGCCATAGACCTCACTTCTGTTCTCTTTAGTTTGGTTCTCGGTTCTCGGTTAACTCTACAGATACTGTTGGCAGATGGGTTGCGTATGCAGGAAATCTTTACACGGGACAAGAAATGCACAGATTGATAGAAAATAAGGGAGAGGTAGATAATAATGAAAACAGGGATTCCATAATACAATACAAATTTGATAATGTACTATAGGATTTTAAAAAAGCACCAGCAGTAGATAATATACCTTCACAGAAAAAACTGAGGGATCAGTAATGTTGCGGCTCAAGTGAAACTTGGGATCATTCAGAACTTAGTTCAGTTCAGTTCAAAATTCTTTATTGTTCATAATTGAATTACATTAAATATTGTTACACAGTTTTTGGTTCCTATCTTGCGCGACTTTACCCTAAATTAATTGATATGTTCTGTTTGTATTTGTTATTGACTTGTGAGTTTTGACAGTTGAGATTTTTGTTTTTAGGAAAAATATATAAAAAATCTATTTAGCTTTGTGGACTTAAATTATATTACTCCTTAAACTAACTTATCCTAGACTATGTACAGAAGAAATACTTTAGCTAAGTGTACTGAGCTGCGAGAAGTGTGATATTTCGAAGACTTTAGTTTTAATTTTGCAATAGGTGCTGCGGTAATTTATATTTAATCCTGAAAGGTGCATCCTCATAACATAGCTTGGATGTATCTTTCAGTATTTCAAGAGTAGAGAGGTGTTTTCCATAAAAGTCTTTAGTTAATTTGTAAATTTCATGCTTGATTGTGGTGAATGTGAGTTTTGAGTGAAGCTCAGAGATTTTAGTCTCTCTTTTGGCATTAATAGCCATTCTTAAGCATTTATTTTGTATTTTTTGAAGATGTTCAATATTTGTTTTGTAAGTGCTACCCCATATGGGAGCCGCATACAGCATGATTGGTCTTATGATCATTTTGTATACCACTAGCTTGTTGTAGATACTCATTTTACTTTTGCTACATAGTAAAGAATATAACGATCCTATTACTGCAGCTGCCTTATTCCGCGCTAATCTAGTGTGTTTACTAAAGCTAAGTTTTGTGTCAAGTATTACGCCTAGATATTTGGCATATTTTTTAGGTACAATAGTATCATTATAAAATTTAAGATCTGGAAAAATTTTATCTCCATAATTATGGGAGAATACTACAAGTTCCGTTTTATCTGTATTTATCTTGAGTTTCCATTTTACAAAGTATTCCTCTAGGTTTTGCACATATTTTTGTATTTTTATTATTGCAACTTTTTTGCGCCGGGAAGCAGTATATATAGCTGTATCGTCAGCAAATAGGGCTATCTTAACGCTATCAGACTTTGGTATATCATTAATATAATATAAAAATAATACTGGCCCTAATACTGATCCTTGTGGTACGCCTGCAACTATAGGTTTAACAGTCGACAGTTTATCATTAATTTGTACCACGAAGGACCTATCACAGAGATAATTGCTTATTATTTTGATCAAGTATTGCGGTAGGTTAGAGTCTTTTAGTTTAACAATGAGGCCTTTATGCCAGACAGTGTCGAAGGCTTTCTCCATATCAAGAAAGAGAGCAGCTGTGCTATGCTTAATATTAAAGTTAGTGCTAATATAATCAGTCAGTCGAGCCAGCTGCTGCACCGTCCAGTGCCCCGATCTAAAGCCAAATTGCTCGGGGATAAGTTGTTTGTTGACTTTTTCGTGATTATGAATCCTACATAGGATTACAGACTCAAAAATTTTGCTAATTGTTGCAAGGAGACTGATAGGTCTGTAGCTTCGGGGAGAGGTTTTATCCTTTCCCGATTTATATATGGGTAAAATTTTTGCTTTTTTCCAATCAGCTGGGAAGTAACCTTGTTTCAGGCATGCATTAAATATATTTGTTATTTGAGCTATAGCTTTTTTCGGGAGATACTTCAGTATAATATTTTGAATGCCATCCAAACCAGGGGCTTTTTTGGCTTTTGTTTTACATATGGCTTTTTTAGTTTCTTTTGGAGTAGCTAGCCTAATTTCTTCTGCGTTAATTTGAGTTTGTACAATATCATTATACTGTTCCTCAATGTTATTATTATTTTCACATTCTCCAAAATTGGAAGTTAGTTGGTGAACTTTTTCAAAGTTGCTGGCAATTGCTTCTGCTTTTTCTTTATCATTAAATAAGATTTCATCTGAGGTTTTAAGTGGAGGAATATGTTGTTTATTTAGCCCTTTCAATGATTTTGTCACTTTCCATAGAGAATTGTTAGTAGTATTAAGTGTAGAAAGTTTATTACCCCAATTTTTATTCTTGGTTTCTTGTATTTTTTCTTTAATTTCCCTGTTTGCTTGGTTAACAATAGATTTTAGAAAAGGATTTCTTGTTTTTTGGATAATTCTTCTTAGTGCATTTCTGTGGTTTATTTGGTTGGATACATTTTCAGGGAGAGAGTTTCTAAACGTGTGAAGTGTCTGGGTAGTAATTGTGTCATCTATGGTTTCATTTATCAACTTAGTTAGTTCATATACGCTTTTATCTATTGCTTCAGTGGTGTTAAGGGTAGAGTTTATTGTAATATGGGTATTAATAAGGGCTTTAAATTTTTCCCAGTCGGCTTTTTTGTAATTGAGAAATCTGGTAAGGCAGGGAGGCTCTATGTTTATGAGGTCATCGCTAAGGAGAATTAAGACAGGTTTGTGATCTGAAGTTAGTTCATCTAGGACATCAATTGTTTGGAGGTTAGTTATGTTTTTAATTATTGCTAAATCTACTATGCTAGGTCGGGCTTTAGTATTATATGGGTGCAATGTGAAGTTATCTGGGAACTCTAAAGAATAAGGATGTTCATTAATAAAGTTGTAAATGATGCCACCATTTTTATTGTTACTATAACAGTTCCAGGAAATATGCTTGGCATTGAAGTCACCAGCTACTATGACTTTACTGCCTAGGCTAAAGATATGATTGAGTTCTTTTGTACAAATGGTAGTGTTAGGTGGGGCATATATTGCTGCTATATATATTTTATTTTCTAACTGGATGGCATGCGCTTCAAAGGATTTAATAGTATCTAGTTTATACTCAATGCAAGGAATGTGATTTTTCACGTACAAGGCTACTCCCCCTGCTGGTCTTTTGCTGAGCCTATCTTTTCTAAAACATTTATATCCCGACAACCTGGCTTTAGATTTAGTGTTAAACCATGTTTCCCCAACTATGAATATGTCAACATCATACTTTTGAAGAAACATGGGCACTTCATGTTTTTTACATTCAAAACCGCTGGCATTCCAGTGTACTATTTTAAGATTCTTTATATTTAAGGAGCTATCCATCAAGTTCAGCAGCAAGTTCACTGATTGCTTGTAATCTTTCGAAATTATTTTTACATTCAATTAGTTTTTCTTTCAGCCTAATCGCTAGTTTAAAAAGCTTACCTACATCACAGAGTTGGTTTATTTCCTGGAAGACAGTCAGGACATCTTGTATATTAGGAGATTCATTACCTCTACTTGCAGTCGCTGGTTGTTCTCTATTTCTTGAAGAAAGCTTTCTATCGCCCCATGCTGGTGCAAGTTGCTCATTCCCTGTGGCTGGATATGATGATACTTCCAGTTGATTCTGCGGTCTTCTTCCTCTCGGTAGTGGTGGAAAGTTTTGGGCTGGATTCTCATTTGCGTAGGCCCTTGTATTCTGGAGATGAGGTTTCCTTTTGATTTTGAGTTGCTCCACTTTTTTTAGGTGTTTCTTATAAGCATCACAGCCACTATAGTTTGCAGGATGTTCTCCTTTACAATTCACGCAGGCTGGTTTTTTCTCAGGTGGTTTTGGGCAATTTTCCGTAAGATGATTATCAAGGCATTTAACACACCGAGGTGTTTCGAAGCAATTTTCAGTTCCATGCCCGAATTTCTGACATCTCCTGCACTGCGTAACCTTTCTCGTGTTGCGGTATTTTTCCCATCTGACTCTCATAAAACAAATAGCTCTGATTTTGAAGGCATCCTGGACTTTTGCCTCTTTATTCAAAACTACCATGTAAACAGGGTTGTCATAGTAGTAATTTTCATCCTGTCTCTGCGCTTTAGTTTTGAGTTTAAATACGTTTGTTACTTGCAGACCTTGCCGCTCCAGATCCAGCCTAATGTCCGTTTCTGCTAAAAATCCTAGTCCGTGGATAACAAGTTTCTGAGGTTTATCTTGCTTTGCTGAGTATGTGTAGAAAGGTATCTCCCTTTCTCGGAACAACTTTTTGATACTCTCATAGTCATTATGTAGATCAGTGTAAATAGTTATCTTGGTAGAGTTAAAATTCTTCTTGACTTCTGGATTTCCGTCAGTAACTTCGTGTATGAAGTTGATGAGTAGGGTGAAGTCTTCGATATACCTTTCCACTATTATGGGAGGCATTTTTTGTTTTTTGCTTTTACTGTTGTCTTCTTCCTGATATTTGTCGTTAGCATTGAGGACGTTGGTACTTCCATCTTGTTTGTCCTCGGCTTGGTTGATCTCAGGTAATCCTTCCTCATCCATCGCGGCATCATTTTGAAGGACCAGGAACCTGTTGCTGGTCTTAAATGGGACTGCTTTCGCATTTTCTGTTCGGTCATAGGGTTTAAACTTATCGTTACTGTTCTCATCCCAAGACCTCACTTTAAGGGTATTTTTACCCTTCATTGCTTCACAGTAAATAATCACAGGGCAGTAAGCCACACACCTTCTGCCCCATCACTTAGTTTATTGAAATGTTCAATCACTGCACGTAATTCAGTTAGAATGTTCACTCACTAAAAAGTTCAATTATAGTTAGTATAACACCGTCTCTGCCAAAAAACTGGTTTCACAATATTTTCGAATCACTCCCGACCGGAATCCCGGAATCGATCACGAAAGTGAATCATCGATCAATGATCTCGGAATCTCAATCAATCAATCTATCAGTAGTACTACGTCAACCAGTTCAAAAACAGAATGAATCAATCAATCTTCAGAACTTAGGCTCTAAAGGAACTCTTATAAAGGGTTCCTTTTTAGTTTGTTTATATCCGATAGATGGCCATCGGCGGTTGCCAACGTTTTCAACTGCGCATGTGCCGAGAAGCGCGGGAAGATTTGAAATCAATAAATACTATGAATAGACACACAGATAAATGTTATCAAAAGTTTTTTATTCTTATTCAAAACAAATTAAATAGAATTATAGGAATACCTAGCTTCTTCAAAAAATCTTATATTAACCTAATACTGCAAGTGTATATTATATCATTTCGAATAGCCCCGCGCTTCTTGTGCATGCGCAGTGGAAAACTTCTGATTTGCAACATAACCTTAAAAACTGTCACATTTCATGTGCGATATCTTCCTTTCAAGAATTACTAATGTTTTTGATTTTAGTTTCTTCATTGAATTTTTTCCAGTACAATATTATTTAATTCCAATTATAAAGCAAAATGTGCATCATTAACTTGTGCAATCTTTGAAGTGAGTCAAGGCAAAGGTCGGAAAAAGGCTCTATTAGAACCATTTGAATCCACACTTGGGTTCATTTAGAAACCATTTATCATTTTGGGTTCCTTTTCAGCAAGAGAGGTTCCTTTTTGTTGCAGCTCCTTTAGAACCAAAAATTGGTTCTAATAGAAACCCCAGTTTTTTCTGTGTTTAGAACATTTGAATAAGGTTATGGGAGAGAAAGCATAAGTAATATACAAAATTAATCTGCGAGATGTATTAGACGGTGGAGATACGGGATGATTTTAAAAAGAATAACGTTGTAACAATACCCAGAAAAAAACTGCTGTCCAACGGAAAAACCTAGTAAACTGACACTTGCTATTGAGGTTATTTTGTCATGCATGTATGCCAGAAAATAGTCAGAATGGCAAATGTTACTTACTAGGTTATTTCGTTGGACAGCAGGAAAGCGGTAGAATATAGATGCGAAAATCACCCGGCTATTAGCTCAGCCTCAGAGGCATCGAGAAGATTAACGCGAATATTGTTCAGAAGGATAGAAAAGAGAGTAGAAAAATCATTTGAGGAAGATCAATTTGGTTTTAGAAAGAACAGGGGAAATCGAGTAGCAATTCTATATCTAAGATTAATTCAAGAAGATAGACTACAGAAGGATAAATCGACATTCATGGCTTTCGTATAGATTTAGAAAAAGCATTTGATAATGTCAATTGGGCCAAGCTATTTCGAATAATGAAACTGAGGGGACTACAATATAGAGATAGGAGATTTATATACACACTATATAAGAATCAAACTGCGGTAATAAAAATTGATGATGAGGAAACAGAAATGAATATTAGGAAGGGAGCAAGACAAAGACTGTTCCCTATAATAATTGTCATTCAACCTACATATGAAGCATTTAATTAATGAAATGGAAAAGAAAAATAATAATACATAGGAGTCAAAGTACAAGGGGACATGATCCAAATGCTTAGATTTGCCGATAATATAGTAATAGTGGATAGTACTAACAGCAGAGAAAGCGTACATAAAAAATAAGTTTTTAAAAATGTACGGAACTGACTTAGGAGTAGAGGATATGGAAGACAGTTTAATAAAAGCGAAAAAGGTCTAGTTACACGATGTGATGTAATCCGAGAAACGAAAATGCCTAATTCTTGTTTTTTCGATTTTAACTGTAGCTGGTTTTGTCTTGAAGTTTCCCATGTAAAATGCATGGGGAATAATCACTTTTTTGAGTTTTTGTAATAATTTTTTAGGGTTTGAAAAAATGTGACGAGAAAATATAGAGGCTTCTTTTTCAATTATTGAAACAAATGGAATTTGTTTGAATAATTTTTTCCTCGAAAATTCGTTTTTTTTTAAAGGAATAAGGATTTTTTGTCTAAAAATTCGTCGAACTGGCAGTTCATTATCTTTAATAACATAAATTTATTAATTTTTTTCTTCCAATTCTATGAAAAATAAATTATTATTGATTTTCAACAACCTTTAATTTGTTTAAACAATCATTTTTCCACAAAATTTGTAAATTTTTCTTTATTGTTTCAACAATTAAGTCTTAATTCTTAACAGAAACATATAATATTTGAATAAGTTTTGAGACGTATTCAACAAATATTTCTCCTCAGAGACATCATCGACACTTTCGAGTATACCTGTGGGCTTATCATTAGCAGAAATCTTTGCACCTGTGTATAATTCTATACCTGTCCTCCCCGTTCAACGAATTTTTGGAACATACATTTTTTAGACAAATGGAATTTGTGTAAGTACTTGAAAATTAATTATTCATTGTTGTTAAATGTTCTACTAGACCAACAATAATGATTTTCATGAAGAAAAAAATTTGAAAAACCAATTATAAATACAAATTCCAATTGTTTGAAAAATTGAAAATTGAAAAATTATTGTTGATAAATATTCCACTAGACCAACAGTAATAATTTTAGATAAAAAAAGACAAGGAGGCAGTGCCAAAAAGGTCGTTTTTATGGAGAATTGATATTTTCGGTTTTAAGGGTAGATTTCAGGGACTTGTCCCGTCACATTTTTTCAAACCCTAAAAAATTATTACAAAAACTGAAAAAAGTGATTTTTCCACATGCATTTTACACAGGAAACTTCCAGTCAAAACCGGAAGCGGTTAAAATATATAAAAAAAACGAAAAAACAAGAATTAGGCATTTTTTTTTTGATTGGGAACAAAATGGGGGGGGGGGGGTCGTTGGCCTCTAGCATGAAAAAAAATTGCCATTCATTTTTGAGCCACCGTAATATATATAATTAAAAAAAAGTTGAACAACCACCGTAGGGTACCACTAAGAGCAACTGCCATCTAAAAAGAAAATGTCAATAGCCCCCAGTAGAACCGCAGTAAAATACACCTATGGCCACGTCTCACATCCGTGAGATGGGTGGTCACAGGGCACGACGAAATCACAACGACAGGCCGGCGAAACCCTCGTGTGTCTTGAGGACACGAAGCGACCCAAGGATGACAGCTTTCTGCATCCATCTCGCAAGTGCCTTGGCATATTTTTGTCACGCGGGTATGGCTTCAAGGTTACGAACCAGTGATAATTTAGCACCTCCGAGAGCACCTATCACAAGGACAATTACTCGTACCGAATATTTTGGGTACAGTCATTGCATCTCTCTTTTAATGTCTTGATACCTCTACTCTTTTTCTTTCTCCTTTGCAGTGATGTTGTATTCGGACGGAGCCGAGAATTCGATCACGAATATCGTTCGTTTCTCGAAGTCTTGGAGAACAATGTCAGGCCTCGAGTGCGCAACGGAGACTGCTGCCCGAAAATCGTAGTTCCAGAAAATCTGGCACTTCTCGTTTCGGACAATTGACTCTATATCCCTTGGAGCGTTCGGCAGGGCAGGGTCGCGACCAACACCGTAAGAGCGACAAAGGTGGTAATAAAGTACTCTTAGGGCCGCATTATGTCTATAGATATACGTTGTTCCTGCGTGGGTCGGACACCCCGATAGTATGTGTTCTAGGTACTCAGCGTGTGCATGACACGCTCTGCACCTATCACTGGGAACTTCTTGACATAAAATGCGGAATATATATATATATATATATATAATTATTGTTTACAGTTGCCCTTTTCGAAAATTATCACCCTTAGATTAACCCCTGCTTCACTATATAAATGTGACTAAATGCATAAGCCACATGATGTTAGTGCTTTCTCCTCCGTAATCTAATTAAAAATCCATTCTGTCGACGGTTATTTTAAGTTCCCTCTGCGTATTGCAAAGCACTTGCATGAAATAATATATCAGCTTGCAAAAGTTGTTCCACTCTTAATGAATTATTCTGGAGTCTGAAAAAAATAAATTTCAGAAAACTGAATATAGAAAATCCAATTTTTTGTTCTGAATTTAGTAAAATTTAAATTTATATCTCAATCACGTATTACATTTTTCATAAATTAAGTGGATCTACCTGTATAATTTTATCACACAGATAAAGATTAAAAAGTTTCATGACCATATTTTTCTAAGAATTCAGTTTGCATTGAGTAATCTGAGCCTAATGTACCAAATAGCTGTACGAGTTCGTCAGTGAACCACAGTAAACTTGACTCCCTCCCTAAAATTTCTCATTATACGCTTTGCCAAGAGATTTCAACTAAAGACGGTCTCTAGTGCCGTAATTTAACGTACGATTGGGAGCTCCGTACGACCAAATCCTTTTCCAGTTCAATGACTTTGCCTCCCATCCGTTATCGCTTTAGCAGTAGACAAGATAATTGCGTGGACTCCAAGATGTCTTTTGTAAGAGCATTATTCAGAAGGTCTTTACAATCATCATCTACTCTAGACATTGTAATTGTAATATCTAATTGCATTCATCTCACACAATTATTCCACGCTCAAAAACAGTAGACAGAAAAACATAATTTTGTTATTAAAATGAATAGAAAAAGACAGAAATGGACAATTTGGTGAATATAATTTCTGCCCATTATAATTCACCTGATGATCGGAACTGTTTTTCAAAGTGATGCTCTGTTCATTTTCTTTGTAATTTTATCACTTTTACTCTGGTTTACTATATGCCCTTTTCCAGAGTTTCTTGGTTTATTTTATCCTTCTATATTTTATATTTCTGATTGGACCTAAAATCTGTCCGAAACTTGGAAAATATTCTTATGTAAAATATCCAAAAATCGATCAACCAATTGAGGCACTGATAATGACAACTAGATGAAGACCAACAATTAAATTTTAAAAGAGAACAAAAAATGTTTCCTGTTTCAGAATTCAAAATAGAAATAGAAATTCTAAAAAAATTTTCAAGAGTATGGGGACGGAAAAAGAAAATGGGCTTTACCGAGCTGTCATGATCATTTATTTGAAAGTGAATTTTGCTCATGTTTTCAATTTATGAAATCTTGAAAAGTGTTTGAAAATGATCTTTTATTACAAAAAAGAAATATCACACGAAACAGGTAACAGAAGTGTAATCCTTCTCTCTGCTGAGAAAGAGGAAAGGAGAACAAAATGAGCTTTACCTGGTTGTCATTTTCAATTATTTCAAAGTTCATCTTTTCTTATAAGGAAACATCATACGAAATACAAAACATAAGTTTAATTCTTCTCGTCACCTCTGAGTAAGAGGCAGGTTAAAATAAGCTACTTGCCATTTTCATTTATTTGAATATAAATTTTAACATGAATAGTTTTTCTAGTTTCTACCCTTCATAGATTCAAAGATTAACGAAAAATGACTTTAAATGATTATTCAGGATCAAATAAATCAGTTTCGTTTTAAAATTAACATATTCAAATAAACACATAGCAACATTTTGGTCAAATATAGACCCCTTTCAAGCCTCTTGTGAGAAATCTAAAATAACAATATTAAAATTGAAATAACATCAATATAATAAAAGTAATATGTTCGCAATTGCTAACAAAGAGTGAAAACTACAATGCAATAAATATATCAAAAATACTTTATCTGAATAACGAGATGTCGTGTATCAATAACTTACCATTTTAAAAGTATTGGATTGAAAGACTCATATAAACAATTTTTTTGACAATGGTGATTGAAGGTATAATTAAATTTTCGGTGGATCACATTTTTGAAAAATAATGATTATATGTTCGAAGGAGTCGAACAGTAAACAGACGTCATAAATCAAAGAATGCAAGTCATCTCAAGAGACAGGAGTTCACAAAGGTACGTAATTATATTAGGTGTTCTTAAAGTAATCGTTTAGTTCTTATAGCGCCAAGTATTTTGAAACAAGTAATCATTACTGTGTTGGAAGAAAGAAACGATTGCAAGTTACAAAAAAAAGTATCAATAGTAAATTAAACTAAAATATTGAAATGTAAAAGAAGTATAGTTTTTACATGTGTAAGATATTAACACATTTTTTTCCTTTATGAGGATTTTTTTAAATCTGTGCGACCATTTGAAACCATTTTTTGGTTAATTTTTACATTTTTTCTTGTTTTGAATCTGTATAAAAAACTTTAAAAGTGTTTGAGGATAACATTTTCATATAAAGAAACATTACAGAAAATGCAAAACATTAGTTTAATCAAAGATGGAGCAAAAACAAAATAGACTTTACCTAGTTCTTATTCTCAGTTATTTGAATGTACATTTTTTCATGTTTCAAATCTGTACAAACAAATTTAAAAGCGTTTGAAGATAATATTTTAGTATGAATAAACATCATACGAAACAGAAAACATAAAGTTAATCCTACTCATTAGTTTTGTGTAAGAGGGAGGAAAAACGAAATGAGCTTTACCCAGTTTTCATACTCACTTCTCCACAACCACCCTGATTTTAATTTAAAGAGGCACCTCAGCTTTAACCACGTTTTTTGGCAAGATAAAATTTCATTGTTAACATATTTCAAACATTTATCGATAGGTCTCAACCTAAAGTATACATAAAGTTGCAAAACAGCGATTTTCGAAAAATGTGAGCTTTACCTTTTTGTCCTTTTCAATTCCTCAATTCAAGTTAGGAACGTTTTTTGGAACATGTTTTTACAATCTACCCTTCGTTTTTGATTTTTCGTTTATTTTACTTTAAACTCTGTGATGGATCAGAGCGGAAAATAGATGGAATTTTAAAATTTTGGTACTATGTATTTGTAATAAATCAGAAACGACATGAAAATTTGATTATTAAACTTGTTGTCGTGTTTTTTCAACTGTCGGTATTTCAAATGTACTTTAATTCTTCATCAAAGGAGTACAGATAAACATAAACCTGAAGTATAGTACACAATACACATGATAAATTAAATTTATCAAGAAAGTCGTTTTTTGAAAGTTCTTTCAAAAACGGCAAAGCAAGTTCTACAATTTTATATTGAAATTGAAATAATTTTAGTATAGGTATAAATGAAGGCTGCATTTAAGAAGTCGTCCCGAAGAATTCAGGGAGTTGGAAACGGGGATTAACTAGTCGTCCCGAAAATTCGGGAGGACTAGCCAAGCTTATGAAAAATATTTGACATACTCATTCTGAATTTCTGGACGCTCGGTGAGCCTCAAACATCTTTAACCGAAAGATCCTTGAATTTTGGTGATGTGGATTATACAGTTGTTATTTTGGAACAAAATTTCATAACAATTTTTTACTTAACTTTTAATAAAAAATAAGTCTATTATATTTCAAATTCACAAATTGAGAAAATAAGAATAAAGATTGTTTTTTAAAAAAAGCGCTCCAACGATTTTTTTAATTGCATATTAAAAATATACGAACATCATTCAAGAATAAAATTCTGCAAAAAAAGTTCGGTAATATAATTTTGTAATAACCTTTTGCGCCAAAGAATTATTTAACATTTCCTAGATTCAAAAGTTATGATTTTACACACAAAAAAATTCTAAAACTGTTTTGACTTTATATTTAATTTTTAACAATTCTGGTGTGAAAAAAGATTTTTATTAATATTTTTCTTTTCGTTGATAATAACAATTTTTTATTTTGCAAAAAGCGCTTCCACGATTTTCTTACGCAAAATATCCGCATACTATGTAAGAATAATATTCCGCAAAATAATTTCTTGTAATATCTTTTTTAGGTTGAAGTTGGTTGAAGCTCACCGTGGACGACGAGACACTTCGATAAATAAACACTTACGTCGACTTTTGCTCCAAGTTGTGGAAACACTTTCATGGGTGGCAATTCCTTTGGAATGTATCTGTAAAATTCTTTCGATCCCTTGTACCATTTGACTGAATACAATGGAAGCTGGCCTAAGTCGTACAGACAAGTCATATTGACAGTCGAATTTTCAGCTACGGCTGTGGGAACTCGTATCGACACGTCGATTAATCCTCGCACACCTAGAAACAAAATTGAAAACGAAAATAAGATTTTGAGAAATATATATCTCACAAATATTTTAATTATGATATAAACCTGAAGGAACCTAATATAGCTGAAACAGGTTATCATTATAATAGTAAAAAGCAATTTTCATTATACGTGTATCAGTTTTTTGGAAGATAATAGAATTATCACTTTGAGCACATGAAGATGAATATTGAAAAGTTTACGAAAAATTGCCACAGTTTAGTAACAATTTAATTTAGAGTTCTGCCGTTGTATTGCTTAATCGAACATTTTGCAGGAGACAATGATTTCCCACGAGTAGCAAAGACAAGTTAATCTGATGAGCAGGACTCTGGTATCTCAAGTAGATTCAGTTCTAACATAATCAGCGCATGCAATGGCAAACTGAGGATTACGTCTTCGGGCGTGAGGAAGCAAGGAAACGAGAGAGTTAGTGCTTATTGTTAATGATGGTTCTCTAATTAGGGATAACAATGCACTGTGATTTGTATCTGTTGTATGGATTATAATCCGACCAGTAATTAATAATAAGTTTCTGTAAGTCTTGATGAATTTCTCAAAAAGTTGCAAATCTTCCTAGTCATTCTTCTAAAGTGATCGCTTATTTACAATTTCAGTTACTCAGCTTTGTATTACTAAATATTTCACATATATGGGAAGGGTACTTCCGCACTTTTTAGCATGTATTAAAGAATTTAAAGCAATTAGTGAGCTACTGTGCACTTGGGCTGGCGTTGCTGAAAATATATACATTATTTTTCGTATAATTTAATAATAAAAAAGCTATACTTTTTGATAACCTCATAGAATGAAAAATTGCAAAAAGGAGCTCATTTTAAATTAAATAAAAATTATTTATGAAATACTATAATAACTTTATATAATACTTTATATAATACTTTATATAAGACTTTATATAATAACTTTTTGTTCCTGAAATTGGAGCAAATGAAAGTTCTGAATAATAAATAATTGTTATAAGTTTTCAAAGCCATACAAGAATATATTTTTGAAGATGCTTGACCTTGAACTACAGGCTTCATTTGCTTCTTGAACTCTAAATTATTCTCATCTGATATCTATATAGATCAATAACATTATTATGAAGGCTTGAATTATCGTCCAGGTAAGTTCAATAAATTGAAATGTTTCTAGAACTCAATACATCTTTGGGTGCGACAGTTGTCTTCACATATTATCAAAGCTTTTGCAAATATTTTTGATAGATTTTAGAAAATGTGATAAAAGAAGACACAGGTTTAGTTTGTGCAATTTTTCACTAACTGTTGATGGAAGTTCTTCGTATCATTTTTGTAGTATTTAAAAATAAAACCTAATTCAATTAGGAGAGTCAATCAGTGAAGAAAATTTAAATTCTTATTAGCAAATAATGAACAAGATTGTGTATCGACGTTTGGGCCAATCAAACAAGGAGGTTAAATTTAAATAGTCTTACATAATAAGAGTTAATTGTATTATCGGAAATCGAAAAGTTACGTCTGGCGACTGTGTGTCTGTAATTTTTTCTCAAAATAGTATTATGATTATATGTAGCTTCTACTGCAATAAGAGCCTCTAATTCTTTTTTTACATGTTGTCAAGCTTGAATATTAAAACCTGTTTAATACTCGTATGGACCTGGGAATTTATTTTGAAATCTAATAAATTATGTCATAAATAAATTTATTATCTCTAAAAAGACAAAATAAAATAGAATTTTATGCTAAGCTCTAGTTTAATAAATGATATGTTGTTAATCTTAAAATGGTAATGCTCTGATATTGCAGTGACCACGTGAAAGTGACCTGAAATTTTTACGAGTCATAAAAGGAGACGATTGAAGATACGTATACAATTTAAAAATAACACGGAAAATTAAAGTAAAATAAGTAAAAGAGCGGAAGCAGTTCTAAGCAAGTTCGTATCAAGTTAATGTTAGCGTTAATTAGCTTAGTTGCTGGTATATCCAGTTTGCAATGTTTGCACTTGAGACCTGTTTCGATAACAGAAATCAACGCCCACATAATTTTATATTTATTGAAAAGTAATAAATGCTTCCATCGCATCCAATAGTAGGTACGCATTTAAATTGTGTGGAATGCTTGTTTGAAAAACTTGCATAATTAGTTGTTACCCAATATTATCACGAAGTTGAAGTTCATTTTCTCGAAATTGCTATGAGCCTCTGTGCACTGATGCTGGTACTCAAGCCGAGGTGCGCAGCTGCATTTTACCAGGAGTCATTATACAGATTCGAACTTTGACTTGATATTATGGGGAGAGCAGTAATTAGTGGATACGGTAATTGGAATGTATTCATCGTGAAGTTTCAACTCGGGATTATATCTGTTAGTTTAAGCGTCCTTTTCCCTGCATGGATTATCTGACATGATACGAGTACTTTGATGTGCTTTTATCAAAATATACTAAAGCAGGAGTAATGAGAAAAGTTTATTTAACTTCTTTGAAGCATACCTTTTTTGTATAGAGAAAAACACCTTTCTTTCAATTTTTTTACATTTCTGAGTTCTCCTCAATAACTGGAAAGATTATTTTACCCTTATAGCTCAACTAGTAGAAAATATTGGGAATTGATTAAAGAATAATAACAGTATATTTAATGTATGGATTTAAAATTAATCGTTTGAAAAAACTGGAAAATACTCTAGGTCAAAAAATCCAAAAGACAGCACTTTAGTTTATGAAACATGTTTATTTGTAAAAATATAGATTATAACAATGTTCTTCAAAATAAGGAAACGATACAAAGTGGGTGTTGAATTTTGTGGTTCCAGTAGACACAGCATTGAAGAAATCATTAAAAATGATCAATACAAAAGGAGGATATATATTTACGAGGAAGTGCAAAAAATAAAGAAAAACGTTTTTAGCGTAGTTGAAAACTCTAATTTGGAAACATTTTTTAACTGATGCTATAGTGAAACATAATTTTTAGATTATTTTCTTATTCAATGTCTTTTAAATTTGCATATCTTATGAAATAAAACAGTCTATTGGATTTATTGATCAGCAGTAGACTCGGAATATTCTTGAACTACCGTAAATCAGGGCTATTTTGATTTCCGGTGCAAATATGACTTTAGGGTATGACTCACATGTGGTTAGAAGAAACCAATTTTTAGCATGAAAGTATAAGACCATCAAATATGGAACATAAAAAAGATTTTGATAAAGTTCATTTTTCGAGAAAAATATTTAATATTGAGCAGAATGATGAAGAAGGAATGATAATAAATCAGTTAATTATGAACGTATTTAAATTTTAAAAAATTTCCTATAAATAATATACTACCTTTTTAAGGACAGATTTGAAAATGGTGGTGACACTTTCGTAAATCAGTCGACAGTTCAGGTCACAGACAAAAGCAAATAGAATGTCGATAAAGATTATTGAGAAGAAATAAAGCAGTCCATAAAGAGCGACTGATGATAAAATTATACGATAGTTTGATTTAAGTTTACTCTAAGACTGTTTCAATGTGTTTCTACGTATAAGCTTTAACTTAAATTTTGATGAATAATAAAAGACTTGATGTCACCACTTCACGCACTGAATATATTTCAAAATTAAAGTAAATTGGTTATAAAAATCAAATTATTAACCTCTTTATACTGGTTGAATTAAAACATTATTAGACAACATTTCTTGTGACTTACGTAAATCTTATCGACTCTAAAGTAGAACTCGATTTTAAAAACATCCATACGTTTAGTGATTTTATCTTAGAAATTACATTTGTTATTCGTTTCTAAAACATCCAGTTGCAGTTTTTGTATGTTTTTTTTTTGGTATACTTTCTCATTTTCCTTGAATAACAAAATGTTGATTCAAATTCAATTGAGAAATTATCACACTGCAATAAGCAGCAAATTCGATTATACTAATTCTCAAAATTGTTTCATTTTATCACAGCATCCATTGTCAAGTTTGATACAACGTGACACTGACTTATTCGCTGATTCTGCGTGTATGTAAACAGTAAGCGCGATTCTGAATTGAAAAATGCTCGATTTTCACTCAATATAAAACAATTATATCGCGACTTGCAGATCAGAATGCAAAATCGTGAAGTGCCTGATTGTAAAGTGGGATGAAAGTCGCTACGTTTAACACTGGATACGTTGAAAAATCAGTAACTTTGAAAATTGAGGGTTAAATAAAAATCGCCAACTGAGAAAAACGTGGCGAAATTGTAAATTTGCTGTGTCCGGGTATCACTAATTCATTCATGTGAAATAAAAAACCATGAAATTACGACAGTGGCTTTACGAGAATGAAGTCAGATTTACTGTACCATATTTATTGTGTGCATAACGATATCGCGGATGCAAGTATTGCACAATGAAATATGGATTGAAAACATTGCAATTCAATACTCAGAACTAAAAAGACATAAGACGAGTGGGATGGCAATAATGATGGCGTGTATTATACTCATACAAAGAAAATATACTTCTTACTGGGGTGGTTTTGCCATAAAGTTTTTACGAGAATCGTATAAAAGTTGGTAGGTAAGCGACTAACACCCGATCCAGCTACTCGGGTTGGCCAGCGCAGCATCTCACTGAGCTGCATTAAAAATTCAACAAACAGTTTGCAATCTTGCATTATTAAACCACTTATTGGTTAGGGTGAAATTACATACTGCTATGTGAACTTATAAGTACCTAGATTTATGACTTTATCTGTTCTTGCCTCGTTTCTATTTGGTACGACATAATATTTTGAATACTCATTTTCAATCAAACTTTTAATTTGACATGCTGCACTTTCTAAATCAAACACAAAAAAAGTAACCGTAAATTTGGTTGCAGGTAATTTCAAGCTATTATCCTGTATGTACGGGTGAAAGTTAAACATTACCCTGAGTCGGGTTTAAGTGTCAGAACATGTAGAGCTGTCATTTCTAAAATAAATTTGACGGCTCTTCGAAATCGTTGTACGTCCGCCTTTAAAATTCCAAGCCATCTCTCATGTAAACATATTTTGTCTTGGGTTTTTTCTTGATTCTTGATGACGTGCAATCAAGACATTTTCATGACTTGTTGGAGACTTTGCCTACCTGTCCTGGCAAAAAGGGGTCCTCCTAACCGTCATAAAATAGAATCCTTATTTATGGTTACACAATTATGTAAATTCAATATACAATATTTATATTAAATAAATCCATTATATTCCATTTATTGTTATTATTTGACTTTTTTGGCGACTTTCTGAGTTTTTTAGAATTAAATGTCTATTTTAAAAATTACAGATTTTTTTTAAAATTCAAGTCCAGAGAATCCATAAAAAAATTTCAATTCTGCCACTTTTTCTCTCATAAATTTCACTGGTCAACGAAAATGTACTATTTTTTAGTTCAATGCGAAATATCATTTCCGAAGTATTTTTTATGTTGAGCACGAATCTGCTCTCCATTTTTTGCCATAAGGTGTAGTTTAATAGATATTCAGAATTTCATTTTTTTGTAAAAAAATCCAAGCAAATTTGTTAGGGGCTCAATACTGAAATCTTTTAGACATATTATAATTCGTCATTTCGATGCGCTTTTTAATGCAGATGTCAAATATTACCTCCTTTTGATAATAGCTCTTGATAATATTTCCTTAAATATTCTGCGAAAAGTAAAAAAAAAACCTGCCGGCCGTTCGGGCACATTCTCATCGCGTGCTGCTCGCTTTGCTCGTAAGTTTGAGCGCGCATCTGTTGACTCTCGCGCTTCGCGCTCGATAATATGTCTACCTCTAGCTCCGCGCTCGGTCTTTCTAATTTTCTCACATTTTTGCGCAGGCTTTTTGAAATTATAGGTCAACACATAGACAACTGTAATTTAGTGATTGTGAATTCTCGTTTGTTAAAGCTCCTTCGGCTTTAAGAACACATTTTCATCACATATCTCGTTCTTAGCCCTCGATTTGGTCGAAAATACGAACTTTTCTACATTATGTTCAACATTTTTATATGAATTTTATCTTGAATTTTTTTGTGTACCTTGGCCTGCGATTGCTTATTCAGATATTGCAAAATAAAGTAGAAATTTTATTTTATATGATTACTTTACTATTTGAAAATTGTTATCAAACTTTTTTTGCAACTTGTGTCGTTTTTCCATAAATTTAATTTGTTTATTTTTAATTTTATCTTCTACAATTAAAACTCAAAAAACGCATCCTAGCGTAAGAGCCGTTAAAAAAATACGTAACGCCTTTAGGGGGTAGGGGGTGGGTCACCTTGAGCGTTACGCTAATGTTAAAGTTACATACACTTACTAATTTTATTATATAAAACAAAAATTTGATGAAAACCGACTAAGTCAAATTTGTAGATATAATTTAGGCGAAAATTTTGGTTGAATACAATGTCATTGTGGCTTGTGTCCTTTTCCCAAAAAGTTAATTTTTTAATTATTAGTATATTTTTTCAATAAGAGTTTATAAAGAATTTGTAGATATTCCTTGTTTGAAAAACTTCTATCTTTTCATCTCTTTCGTACCTTGTGTCGTTTTTCAAAAAATTTAATTTTTTTATTTTGATTGTTATTTTCCAAGGTTAAAACAAAAACTACGCCTCCTATCAAAAAATTATTGATGAGGAATTCAGATGAGTTCTTACTCTTTTTTGGGAGAGCATTTTTTGTTTATTCATCTTTTTCGTAGCGTCGTTTGTCAAAAAATTGATTTTTTTTCATTTTCAATGTTTTTTACGAATAAATCAAAAACTACGTATCCTATAAAAAAGTGATTATAACAAATTTGTAGGTCTTTTCTTGGTCCATAATTTTTGTTCATTCATTTTTTTCGTATCTTGCATAGTTCGACCGCAAAATGGAATTTTTTATTTTTCATTTTTTTGTGCGATTAACATTTGAATATTCGATTTTTTGAGAAAATTCAAAAAGTTGTTATGATAATCTTATAGGTCTTCCAAAAAGCAAAGTTTTTCTTGTCCTGACTTTTTTCCATATCGTGCGTTTTTTGTCTTAAAATGTTCATTTTCTTTTGTTTTTCTGTATTTTGAAAATGCTATAACTCTGATAATTTTCTTTTTATCGAAAAATAGTCATGAGAATGAATTGTTCGAATTTACGAGTACTATGAATACTATCAACGTAAATAGAATTTTCAAACCTTGAAAGAATGGTCTTAACAATTTTGAAAATGCTCTAACTTTTTTAATTCTCATCCAAAATAGCTGGTTAATAAACTTGTTCTTTCTATTCAGACCTTAGAAAAGTGTGTCAAAGCACAATCCAATCTAATCAATCTTTCGAAAGTATGGTGCCTACACGATACTACAGACTACAGACAGATAGACAGACAGACGGTCAAATTTTACATAGGGTAAGGAGGGGCAGCGCCGACTGCTGGAGCAAAGGTGACTTTGCTGGTAACATCGCTATTATTTTACAATTTTTATATTAATTTCCATTAAATGAATCTAGTTTATTAGAGAGATAGTTTTACTCACTAACATCTTGGAAATTGACGATGTAAAAGAAAAATGATGCAGAAAACAGTTTTGACAACGAAAGAATGGATTCGCTGGCAGAAATATAAAGTTTTCAACATTAATGACAATACTTACAGCATAAAAGTTTGATATTTTCACAGATAACACAATATCACATTATGTCATCATGATATTTTAACGTAACTCAAGTCCAAAGTATATTAAATATCGTAAATAAATGAGGCCTCACCATTGGGGCAAGCCCAACGAAAATAATAGTCAACACGTGCTTAGGTTATAAACGTATCATAAGTTTTGTCGATAAGTGATCGGTAATCTAGAACAGCCACTTGTCTACTGGGCTAAATGCAAGAAACTATTAAATATTATAATTTTAAATCCGGTCGGTTGAGCGGGTGCTTTGTATTATTGCGGTAGAAACCTTTGCACGTAGTCCGTCTCCAGTAGAATGTCACCGCATAAGAGGTTATATCACAGCTATTACTATTTTTATTAGAAATAACTTATTCTTCTTACTGGATATGTTTGAAGGTAATTTTTTCAGTATATAAAATACCACATACGCGAACCATCATGTTTGGCCATCTTCAGATATTTTGATTTTCACAAAAAGCTGCGGTCGGCTTTGCCCTCTGGTCTGGGACAAAGCCGTCGAAATACAGCTTGTTGGAAATAATTGAATGATTGAATCATTGTTATATAAATGTAAATAAAATACTTATAGAAATATGATATACAATAATGTAGGACTCGAAATGAAAAAATGGATCAATTCCACATCCTATTAACTTTAAAAAAATCATTGACTGTTAACTGGTCGGCGCTGCCCCTCCTTACCCTAAAACCAATACCTTCTCATTAGGATGAGAATGTAAAAAATGAAAAAAATGAATGAAGAAATAAATGTACTCTATTTTATTTAATATTCAATTTTTTATTAATAAAATGGGGCTATATTTGTTCATTCTTTATGTATAACAATTGTTTGAAATTAAATTTGGATTCGGATTGTGTTTTATTCGGATTATTGATAACTAATTTGAAGGTACATACGATACTGATATTCTCGATATTCAACAATCTTTTAAATATAGTCCCCCACAATGGATCAGCCATTTTAGATGTTAAAATCTGACTTCAGATTTGATATCAGCAACCCAAAAATTCTTAAGAATAAGTAATTTTATGAGTGCTTTGAAGCATATAGGTTTTTCCGTCACTGAACTTTGACCCACACAGAAACAGTGCAGCAGATTTTCCATGTTATATGAAGATCGGATAATCCGGATTTAAATTTCATTTCAGATAATTGGTTGATATAAAAAAAGAAGAAATATAGCCCTTGTTCATATTAAAAAACTAAATAATAACTGAAACAGATATCCACCATATTGGTGGATAAAATATGGTGTCCATAATCTCAAGATTTTTACATATTTGCATGAAACTTGTTCTCGAGGTGACTTTTATTTCTACTAAAAACCGTCAATTGGGATATTTGTTATACATATTCGTTACGAAAAAAAATACAATTAATGTTGCAGTCAGGGTTTCAAAAATTTGTATCTGAGAATTTCTAAAAGAATCAAAATCCGTCAAGAAATAGAGCCTGTAGAGGATTTTTAATAGCTAGTAAATTCTGAGTTTCGGCCACTGTGGAACTCGGATTCGTCCAAAGGCGATTTTACTTCACAAATGTGACAACGAGTAAAATAGGGCGATTTCTTCTTAAAGTGCACATTTAGGCAGTACATTGACGTGAATTAAACTTTGATCCAAAGGGTAACACCGGGAAACGACGAATCAGAAATGTGCGCAAGTCTAAAAAGAGTGTAATCGATCGAAAAAATGTTCCACCGCAAAAATTAATCGATACTTTATACAGGGTGTCCCAGACTCAAGTGTCCGGACTTATACAGCTGTATAAGAAAAAAAAATACAAAATTCCTTTTCATAAATTTAAGCTGGACCAATCAGGAGCGCCGTATAGACAGTTGTATGTGCGTGAGCGGGATTCCAACACAGTGTTATCGAAGCGAGTGCGGAGGTGGGGTTAACGACGGGAGAACACTACGTTGGAATCCCGTTCACGCACACACGACTGTTTATACGGCGCTCCTGATTGGACCAGCCTAAATATTTTATAACTCAAAAACTAAAACCACAACTGATTTTTGGAAAAGGAATTTTCGATTTATTTCTTTTATTTTTATACAGCTGTATAAGTCCGGACACTTGAGTCTGGGACATCCTGTATAGTTAATAATTTGTTTCTGACTTGGGGGTACCATTAACGGAAAAACAAGCAAGCAAAAATATTCCCGCTGCGCGGGCACATTTCGGGTTACTGCGCGGGTACGCTCTCGCGCTTCGCGCTCGTTTTCGTACGTTCAATCCGTATACAGTCATGAATTGGAACTGAAATTGTTTTTCCATTTGTTTTTAAAGAAGGTTCTCAAAGCACCTGCTTTTTTTCGCTCTGCGGTCATAGAGCATGTTCTCTTCTAAAAATAAAACGACGTAGACAAAATTAAACAATATGTAAAAAGTAGGTATATTTGTATTATAATGTTAATAAAGAACACAATTTTTTTAAATTTACAAAATAAATCACTGAATAGAATTTACTAAAATTGAAATAATTTGTAAATCTTGTTGAAATCTACTATAAAAATTACGCTTCATGGAAATATATTAGAAATATATTTTATATCTAGTAGAAATTTGAAATAATATTTCCTGATCTGTCAAAAATGTATTTTTTTCATTTTTTGAGAATTTTCAAAATGTGTGAAATCATATAACCTTTTTAATTGTCATCGAAAAAATGGCATTATGATAATTTGCCAGTCTTTTAGTCTAATCCAAAAATTGAATACAGATTGTTTCGAAATATATTTCATATCTAGCAAAAATTTCGAATTATATTTCTTAATCTATCAGAAAAATAATCTTTTCGATTTTTTGAAAATTTTCAAAATTTTGAAAAGTATATAACTTTTCTAATTTTGTGATCGAAATTAAAAGTTTCATGTGAATAATTTGCACCTCTTTTACCCACCTGTGAGAAACTTTGACAAAAATTGTTGAAAGTGAAAAAAAAAATTTTCCAAATTTTTAAAATGATCTACATTTTTTATTTTTGGTTGAAAATAATTTGGTTAACAAACTTAACCTCCATTTTGGGACCCTTAAAAAGTTTGTCAGAGGCTGACACGATTGGACATATCTTTCAGAAGTTAGCGTGGCTACAACCTTGAGGTAACCATACAGACATTCATGCAGGCATACGTAAGACATACATGCAGCCATACAAACATACATACATACATACATGAATTCATGCATACATACATACATACATACATACATACACACAATAAGAGATGCATACACACATACAGACAGAAAGACTCCGATAAAATTTTATAAGGATTAATGGGAATCTGAGTGACTGGTTCGATATTATGCAAGACATTGAATAAGGATGCGTTAGGTCCTCATGGCTATTTATCATATTCATGGACAAGTGTCTACGAATGGCCCTCTTCGACGGAGAAGGTGTAGATCTCGAAACAGTGAGGGTACGTGGGTTACATTTCGCAGATAAGAAGGTTTTTATAGTAGAATCAATCGAATACTTGCAAAGAATGTTGAGCAAACTAAATACAAGCATGAAGAACATGGGCATCAAAATTAACGTAAATAACACAAAAATCACAGTGTTTGAAGGAAAAGGTGAGAAAACAATGTGCAACATTGGCCACAATGACGAGACATTAGAAAAAGTTGATAAGTACATATATCTAGGTAGCCTATTCAATAGTGACGGGAAGATAGATGGGGAGTTAGATAGACGCATGAACAAGGGTCAGAAGGTTATCGGTAGAGCAGGGTCCATCCCCACAAATAAAAACATATCAAAAAAAGCTAAAATAGCAATACATAGTTCTATATTTGCACCGACTGTGCTATACGGTAGCAAGACATGCACCTGCCAAGAGAAGGATAAGAGTGGAATTAACGCGATTGGCATGAAATCTTTGTTCACAGTTTGCAGGAAAATACTGATTGGCAAAGTAAGGAACAAAATAATCCTCAAAGAATGTAGTAAAAAATAGACAATAGTTGACATATTGAAAAAAACAGTTAAGATGCTTCGGATATGTTGAAAGAATGAAAGATGAACGTCTAACGAAACAAGCGTATAAAGGTAAATTAAATGGCAGAATACCCTGAGGTAGACCGCCGAAAGAATGGTTAGAATCTATGAATGAGACATTAATACGAAGAGACATAAGAAGCCATAGAAACACAAGAGCTTGCATGAAAAAATGCATGGACGTGAAGGAAGGGGTGGTGATTGCTAGAGAGATTGATCAGCAACCTGGGTCGGAGCAATGTCGCGGAACAAACTTGTTATTCAAATAAATAACAGGGAAATTCTAGATCAATCTAAAAAATCTATACCTCCTTCCCAACACTACTATTTTCCAACCGAGCGAATCACCCCTACCCCGAAAGGGAAATGGCCAAATGGTATAATAATAATAATAATGAGTGCCGGGACATAAAGATCCGTTAAAAGATAGAGAACGGAAGTTTGGACCATTACATTACACTTTCATGAACATGAATGTAAAAAGTAAGATATGCAAGAAATATAAAATATACGCTATTTTTCTGTAAATCGACTATTCACTGATACTTACACGGAGAAAAATAAATGTTTAAGCGTAACGTTCAAAGTATAAGATATTACCACCTATCATCCGAAGAGACATAAGAAGTCATAGGAACAGAAGAGCTTGCATGAAGAAATGCATGGACGTAAAGGAAGCTAGAGTAGTATGCCAGGACAGAAATGTGTGGCGACAAATAGTTTATAAGCAGAGTGACAATAGAGTGAATGATGCCTGAAACAAAGACCTTGGATACTAATGGGCCCAAGCGGGGAACCATACATAACAATTTTGTGAGGCTCCTCACTTGGGGTGATCGCTAGAGAGATTGATCAGCAACCTGGGTCGGAGCAGTGTTGCGGAGTGAACGTGTTATTTGAATAAATAACACGAAAACTCCAGATTAATCTAAAATATCTATACCATAACACATATACCTACATACCTATCTACCTTATACCATATAACGACCTACTTTACACCTATATACCTATCCCACTACTTTCCAACCGAGCAAGTCACGCCTACCCCGAAAGGGAAATGGCTTAATGGTATAATAATAATAATAATAATGCAGTTATTTATGGCGAACATCTACTACTGTCTTCTTGAGATGTTAGGAGTAAAAATATTTTGATGATAAACTGAAACATATCCAGATGTTGAACTCTTCCGAGTGCATGCGTGTTGGGCATTGAAATTTCGCGAACTATGTTGCCTGCCCATTTGCGTCAACACCTTTACGTTTTTGTCTTTTCCTCTGGCGTAGAACGTCTACCAGTAGAAACGCAATATTAAAAAAAAACGTACTTTTCAACGAACTTTTATAAAAGTGGGTATTTTTCAACACGCTGTATAATTTCGTATTCACTTCTTACAATAAGGAATTACCAGAATAATATTCTTCTAGATTAAAACAAATATCATGAAAATATGAAATACACTATTTTTAAAAAATATTTTAAGTAGGGGAGATCACCCTACGGTGGATAATGATCCTACAGTGGATAATCCTCAATTATAACTACAATTTCAAGTGAAATAATAAATGTGAATCTTCATATATTAACACGTATCGTGGCTTAACTATTAATTACATTAAATTAATTATTCAACACCGATTCGTATTTGTAATTAATGATTATCTACTGTAGGATTATTATCCACTGTAGGGTGGTCTTCCCTAATTATAGTGTTTCTAGTGAATGAGAGATCCTCTGTTTTAGTTGGAAATTAATTTTGAACTTACGTGGTTTGGGTTCGATTCTCGGTGCTTGCGATTTTTCTGCGAATGCGTTTTTCCAGCATTATATTAAATATTTACATAAGTTAGGATATTTAGAGAACTATCAATATGTTCAGTAATTAGAGTTTTTTAAATTCAAATTTTTTTTATTACTCAAGTTTCTTTGTGTAGTTTGGCCTACAATTTTTTATACTAGAGTTCTAGAAAAGAAAATAATGTTTAGCCCTTTATTAATTATTGACTACTTATATGTTATTTACTGTTTATTCATTCTAATTATACTATGTGCTGTTCATTTAGTTAATTTTTATTCATTTACCTCCGACTAGGGTGTCTAGAAAAAGGCTTTACAAAAGAGTTACACTGCTTGCCTGCCCCAGACTAGACCGTTTGACTTGCACGAGATTAGAGTCTGGGCGGCCTAGTCTAGAGATGGTCAACGCCAGAAGATGTTTACATTAGGAAAATAAAAAATAAAAAATCAGGTTTACTCAGCCATTCCTCCGAAAAGCGCATATCTCCTATTGCTTTGCAACTTTGCATAATTATGTATTTTGACGCGCTTATTACAAATGTGATAAAAAAATATCCGGAAAAGTTATTTTAATGGAGAAAACCATGGAAAAGGCATAAGAGTCATGGCTTTTCCAATATACCTCGGTAAATGCAAAAAATTTCGAAGAAGTTTTCAGACAAAAATTGTAGATTCAATCAAAATATGCATTTTCGACACTGCACACTTTTCCTTCCAGTTTCACAGTTTCTGAGAAAATCACTATTGAAATTTAGTAAGTACAATATGTTTGAGTCCAATAAGTATCCGGATATTCTGTGATTGGTCACACAAATAATATTGGTCAAACCCGTAACCCTTTCCAACGTTCCGTGGGAGTGGGAAGGCACCCTTGTGACTGGTCACAAAAATAATATTGGTCAAACCCTTACCCCTTTCCAACGTTCCGTGGGAGTGGGAAGGCACCCTTGTGACTGGTCACAAAAATAATGTTAGTCAAACCCCAACCCTTTTCCAACTTGTCATGGAGCTGGGAAAGCACCCCTGTGACTGGTCATAAAAATAATCTTGAAACCGCTATCCCTTTCCAACGTCTCGTGGAGCCGGAAAGGCACCCCTGTGACTGGTCACGGAAATAATGTTGTTCAAACCCCTACCCCTTTGAAACGTCTCGCGTAGGGTAGAAAGGAACTCTTGTGACTGATCACGAAAATAATTTTGGTCAAACCCCAACATTTTTCCATCTTGTCGTAGAGCCGGGAAGGCACCCCTGCGTCTGGTCACAGAAATAATGTTGATCAACTCGAACCCTTCTCCAACTTGTTGTGAAGCCGGGAAGGCACCCTGCCACTGGTCACAGAAATAATGTTGGTCAAACCCCTGCCCCTTTTCAACGTCTCATGGGGGCGGTGAGGCACCCTTGTGATTGGTAACAGAAATAATTTCAGTATTCAGCCTCACAGGAATTTCTCATACAATTTATGTACAACCGCTACACATTGTGATGTATTTATGTGATTTTTAATATTTAACGTCTATTTTCTCGAAAACTATCAGTCGTGGAGTAAAAATGTGTTCAATATGAAAATGTGTATTATCAAAAGATCAAAACCTTTATTCAACGTTTTTTCTTGTAAATTTCCATTATAGACTGAAATAAACAAATAAAGCATTCAATTTTTATAGTTTTTCTGATTTTGACCTCAAAATTTAAATTTGCGGATATTTTCACTATCATTTTCGTAATCAGCGCGTCAAAATACATGGATATATTCAGTTTCAAATAAATCGGAGGTATGCGCTTTTCGGAAGCTTATCCATAATTTCATAAAAAAACGACAAGTGCCGAGGCCTTTTGAATTGAACTGAATGCAAGCCTGTAGTTTTGTGTAGAGAGATTAACAATATTTTTGGAATTCTGAATCACCGCAATGAGACCGAAAATTTAGACACAACAAACCTCTTGTATTTTGCATAAATAAATCATTCATGTCATAATAACTGTTTCATAATCCCCCTCTCTCTCTCTCTCTCTCTCTCTCTCTCTCTCTCTCTCTCTCAACATAAAACAACATAAAATGCGGTTGACGGATTTCAAACAGTTTGTTTTTGATCTGTGAAAATAGGGAAAACGTTTCTCTCATCATTACCAAACAAATCTTGTTTGAATGTTTCTGAGAATGAAAATAAAATATTTAATAATACACTCTAGTTTCTGTGCAGAAAATGGATTCTCCTTTCAGATCATTGACCTTGTCATAGATATAATACTTACCCAAAATCAGACATAAATTGTTCTTTTAATCACATTTTTGTATACATTAGACAGCAATTCTGTTAATGGCTACACTCACGCGTGACACGTTTTGTTGGCTTCCATACATACTGCTATATTGCTTGTATAACACGTACGAGGAAACCATCGCATTTCCACCGCGTGAAACTCATGTCAGCGCAAAAGTGTTGTATTTTCAATAGAGCGAGAGCCCACTTTCGCGGTCTTGTCAGGAAAATTTCCCCACCCGTATTTTTACTTTTTTTTACTTGAAACAATAAAAGCTTCCAACGTTTAAGCGAATGAGTTTTTCATTTGGTCGAGTTTTGAATAAAGAAAAGGATCTCTCTTCAGAACCCCAGCTTTTTACGCCTTTGGTTTATTTTCGCTAGTTCGTGCTTGCAAGAGAATTTGTTAAAGACGGACATAACGAGTGGAAAGATTTTTAGAAACCTTTCCTGTGGCTTCATCATACTAATAGATGAGTAATTAAGCTGAACAGAAATTCGCGAATTGAGCTCTGCATCCCTACTAATGGATTTCCAACCAACCCAACGTGTCGACATTTAAACGATGCAGACCATTCAATAAATACTGTCTGCTCGAGTAATTACATATCAAGATTAATTATACACGGAAGCGCTTAATATAATTGATCCAATTACTAAATGTTCAGTTTTCGGATCGAGCATGTAATAATATATAATTTATTTTACTCAATAATTGTAGAAGAGAATATGATTTTATTTGAAAAACCTTTTGTTCTACATTCATTTGAATATTCCTCATTTTAACAAACTTTAGGTTGATTTTTAGAAAAGTAAATAATGCGAAAAAATTTATTGTTTTGTGTTTATTATGAAAAACAATAAAGATGAGCAGACATTGTTAAGATTTTTTGTTAAAGTCATAGATATTTAAATACAATAAACCTGTCATTGCGAGTACAAAGGTTGATTAAAACATAATTAGGAAAATCATACCAAACACAAAAGAAGTTAAAACTTCTTTTGCGAATATAAGTTATTATTACTTTTCAAGGGACTTTTAAGGGATTTTTCCGTTTTATTATAAAATCAAATAGTAAATTGAATGGCTTTATATTCAGCATTCAGCCATTTGAAAAATTCTGAAGCATTCAAAGATTATAGGGCGGCGTATTTTAAAATAAAGTGTGAAAGTAAACTAAACTTTGACCATTAAATTGCTGTAAGTAACGTGAAAACACGAAATACATAAGACTTGAAAGTTCTATAGAATTTTCCGTGTACCTAATGCTTTATGTTGAGGAACTAGAAAGGAATAAAAAGAAAATGCAATCAAACTTTCTGGAATACCTTATACCGCTGAAGTATATACGTATTTTACAAAAACATAATAAATAACATATTTTGTTGAATTTGCGATTTAAACGTTGAAGACAAACTTGACATAAAATTCAGTTTAAAATATGGGGCCCCTTCTTATCTAACCACAAAGATCGCGTTCAATTAACGGTGTTTTCTGAGAGATGCTGAAAAAAGAAAGCAAGGTCCTTCCTTTTATTAAGCTTCGTGTTATGTAGAATTTTTGGCAAACATATTTCATGAAATCCATCAATCAGAGAAGCATTGTATCATTTCTAATTTGGAGGGTTGACAATAAAATAACATAAAATTATAAACTTTGAAATTTCTATAATTTTTAATTTAAAGCGATCAAAATTTAGAAATTTGAAATAAAGAACTAAAGAAAATGGTTGAAAATTCAAGCTTTTGAAATTTTAGACTTTCAAATTTTTGTTAAAAAAAAAATAAATAAAAATTGTTCATTCTAATGCATATGTTAAGTATTTCCAAGATCGACAAATTAGTTCAGCGTCATTGTTTCCGTTGAAAATAAAAAAATTTCCATGAGAAAACTTCAAAATAAGATTATTCTAAATAAACATTTGGAGTGAAAAGAATTTTTGAATAAGAAACATGCGAACAAAAAACTACGACGGAATGTTCGAAATTAAACGAATTTGAACTTGATTTAAAACTGGAATTATTTTCATTCGACAAGACTTGTGATAAGAAAACTGTTTTATACTCAAACCCTTCAAAATTTAAGTTATTTCAAGTAAATTAAAATATTAATGAATCACCAATTTTCCAATTGTTAATTATGCTTTTCAAAATTCAACGACTTCAATTTTATTTACATAAACCATTTTTGCACGTTTAAAATTGAAACCAAACAATCTAGAAAATTTGAATTAAATATAATCAAATTTGAAACTGAATGAAATTGAAACCGAACAATTTAGAATACTTCGATATGAAATATAGAAAGATTTTATAGTGGAATTCTCCTCACATTTTAAAAATTTGAGTTTTGAACTACAACTTTGTGAAATTTAAAAATGGAAACCTCCAAAAATGAATAAATTCCTAGGAAATGTCTAAGAATGGCATTATTAGGCGAAATAGGTGCCAATCTCGGGACTGTCAAAGTGTGTAGATTAGCGTTCGCAGATGATAAGATTGTTACGGCAAAATCAGTCCATGATTTTTAAAGAATGTTAAGTAGACTAAATACTATAATGAAGATCATGGGTTTTAAGATTAACGTATATTAAACAAAAAATATTGAATTTGAAAGAACGAGGGTAGGGAAGTTATTAGTAGTGTAGTAGCTTATTATCAGAAGCAAAACTTATAAGAAATAACTATTTCAACAATTTTAGTTTTTGTAATAGAATTTCTTCTTACCATCATTTCTTACAGGCTTGAAGAAAATGGTTGAGCTTTAATAAATCATGGCTTATTTTTTCGACAAAAACATTCCCCATAGCTCTGCTGTTTTACATTTTGAAAATAGGCCAATAAAATCTTCAAATATAGTTATTTCTTTAGCAAATTCTTTCTTAAAAAAAAATTAATTTTACGATTTCAGCTATAAAAAAGTAAGCAATTGGTACAAAGCAATAATAAGAAAAAAATGCATTCCAAAATGAATTCTTAAAATAAATGATTCTTTTGAGTTCTATAATTTTTCTATTCAAAATAATGCTTTTTATTTCAAATGAAATTAGCAGTAATATTATTTTGATTCTTTAAAGCATGGAAAAACAATTTTTGTCAAAGATCTTATTTTTGGCACGACAACTACCTGAAGCCGAGTCTTCAATTGA
The DNA here is from genome assembly GCA_932178445.1 of Andricus quercusramuli. Taxonomy (NCBI): domain Eukaryota; kingdom Metazoa; phylum Arthropoda; class Insecta; order Hymenoptera; family Cynipidae; genus Andricus; species Andricus quercusramuli. Next base: position 476,812 of record CAKNXH010061401.1, read on the forward strand.
ATAAGTCGATGTCTATTCAGTTAAGGATTATTTGCATCGAAATAAATCTCACAGTAACACTACCCAAGTGTCACTCACCGATTGGAATGAAACTTTGCACATCGATAAAACATTAAAAAATATTGAACCCGTGTTTTTTATTTTTCCCCAATACGCTTTCTAGGGGTGGAAACCACCTCTTGTAAGGGTGAAAATCCGGGAAATTAGTGTAAGCACCTACCTAATCGATCGCTTATAAGAAAATTGTATAGAGTTCTCAGAAATTCTTTTGCACAAAAAATTTGTATTTCTTGCGGAAAAAAAATTTCCAAAAGCATCAACCCCCTTGCAGACACAAAACACCCCTGAATTGGGAGTTGATAGGGTAAAAGGCACAACAAAATTCTATAAGACGCCAATATGCGATTCCTGGTAATTTTTTTTTTTTGCCTAACGCATAGCTTTCGATAGTATTAATAATGAAAAAGAATATTCTTCCCCCTACATAGCGCGAAACACCCCTAAATCAGGGGTTGAAAGGGTAAAAAGACGGAAAAAATTATATAAGAGACAAATATGCGATTCCCAAATATAGTTTTACCTTAATATATAGCTTTTGATGCGACTAATAACGGAAAAAATCGTCAACCCCCTACAAGACTCGAAACACTCCTAAGTGAGGGGTTGTTAATGTAAAAAGACGATAAAACAATCCTATAAGTCGCAAATGAGTCGCCTTGAAAATGTATACTTGGAGGTTTCCAGGATCGCTGAAACGATACCACTATCAGAATCTTGAAATTCAAGTTGGTAGATCCTTTACGTATTTATCACAATAAAGTGGTGAATTATTTTCATTTATTGCAAAAAAATGCTGTATACAATGATTTTTGGTACTGAAATGGTGTTTGGAATTTTTCTGGTTCATGTACCAGGTAACCACTTTTCCACGAAGCATACACTATTGAAAATTCCCGCATAAACCTTCCACTAAATGTATTGGAAGTTTATTTCCGAAATGTAGGGTAACTATGAATTGTAGGGTAACTATGAATTCCTTAATTCCCGGTAGGATAACGAGGCTGAAACCGAGAGAGGTACGCTAACCTCGAAAGGGCCTTATGGTATAATAAGAAATAATAAGGAACAATGTATTAATTACGTGAAAAATAATATATGAAAGTATTAGAAAATATTATATGTAAAAATAATGAAAGAATATGACAGAATTTAACATGTGGCTTCGTTTATAAATGACGTTATGATGTTATTGTTCATTCTAACCCCCCCCCCCCCCACATTTAACATTACATTCCCAAGATGAAAAATTATACGTAGTGGGAAATATATCTAATTTTTTCCACTATGCATCGACTACGTCTAATTTTTATATTTTTACAGTATTTTTTTCTTTATATTGACCTTTGACCCCGGCTTTTATCATTTGATTTCTGACTTATGATATTTCATTTTCGACCGTTCATGTCTCAGCTTTCTCTTCTGACTTATCTTTTCCATTCTCCTCTATCTTCTTCTCTCTCTCTACCCCTTCTCCATTATGGCTGAGTTAAAATGTTCAAATTAATCGAATCGCTTGCCCTTAGGGGGGGGGGGGGGGGCTTTGGGTTGACTTCTGAGAAAAGTAAAAAAAAAAAAAACTTGAAATAAGTTAATATCTTCTGTTCTCTTTTTTTATTTGAAAATTCAGACAAATTTTAAAATTTTTGAAAATGTGTTAAATAGTATATTGTGCATCGAGTGGAAGAAGTAAGCGAATGCAGACATATGAAACTTCGTCCAATACTCGCGATGGAAATGCATCTGGGGAGGCCGTCGAGAGACGACGAAGTTGTCGATTCCCCTACTGATGAAAAGTACTCACTTTGACCACTGTGACGTCCTCAGTTGAGGAATCGACAACTTCATCGTCTCACATTTATATCGCGGGTGTCGGACAAAACATGTTTTTTTTCTGTATTGAGTTTAATAGACACATTTGTGGAAAGTTGAATACGTCGAACCTGGAATCTTTTCAGATGAAACCGAATAAACTGGTAATTATATTGCTTTGATGGGACAAAAATTTTTGTGGTGTCAAACGTTCAAAAATCGCGAAAAATATCCAAAATACAAAATCCCAAAGCTGCCAAGCCACAGAAATTTTTTTGATCCCGAAAAAGCAAAATGATAACATGTTTCTTCGGTTTAAGCTGAAGAAATTTCAGGATCGACGTGTATGTTTGCCGATTTTCAATTTCGAAATCAGAGACATTTTTTTTTAATTTGCAATTTTTCATTATTGTTCACTAGAAAAGCTCTACATATAAAAAATTCGCCATAATTTTCGAACCAATAAGACATTTCTTGAATTTCAAATATTTCAATTTTCAAATCAAAAAAGATAACAGAAGATATTACAGATTTCGACATTTATTTTTTTCCCTTTTTCGGACATGAGCCCATAATTTTTTTCCCCCAGCCTGAACGATCTAATTCATTTGGGCATTTTCGCTACGCTCTATTAACCATCTTCTACTACCTGTCCAAAAAATTCAGATACCTAAATTTTTATACAGATTATATTAGTGAAAATCTCAGCAGAAAGAAATTCTGAAAATATGGGACAAACAACATGTTGAAGATGAAGGTTTTGCCTATACTGATACAGAGTTTTGAAATTTTCAGTCGATTAGAAATTATTTACTGGTCAGTGAAAGGTTACAAAGTATCATTATCTTACGATCATTTCAGAATGAATTTCTTATATCTTTTCTGTGCACAATGGTAAATTTTAGAGTCAGAAATAATAATTTGTTATTAAGTTAATAACAAGAGAGTAGTGAGGTGTCTTCTTCAAAACTAAACAATGTGAGGAGATCATTCTTGAAGCAAATGGCACATACAAAGGGCTTTCCGATTATTGTAGCAACTATTGTGTGTGCCGTTCCGTCAATAATCGGAAAGCCCTTTGTATTTTACGCAGAAGAAAATAATTTTCGAAACATTTTAGGGCAACTTTTTGCACATTGACACATAAAATCGTTTTCAGAAACCGAACATATGTAATTCGGGATTAGTAGTCAAATATTTTTCATAAGCTTGGCTAGTCGTCCCGAATTTTTGTGACGACTAGTACATCCAACTCCCCTAATTTTTGAAACGACTAGACGCTGCCTAACTCAACAACAAATTATTATTTTTGACTCTAAAATTTACTAGTGTGCACAGAAAAAAACCAATAAATTAATATATTCTTTGCAAATTTTTTAAAATTTACTTTCAGGGACTAACATCCCTTCAAAGTTGAGCATTCTGAAACTATCGTAAGATATAATGCTACCTTTTAACCTTTCAGTCATCAGAAAATGATTGCTTATAGACTGAAAATTTCAAAACTCGGTATGAGTACAGGCAATACCTTCATTTGCAACATGTACTGTGTCCCCTCTTTTTAGAAATTTTTCCTGCTGAGATTTTCACCATAATCTGTACACAAATTAAGGTGTCTAACCTTTTTGGACAGATAGTACTATTAAGTTTAGATGTGAAACTCTTCTTTGAATTGGACCTTCTCAACGAAGTATTACTTGAAATAACAATCAAGAAAAATATGCTATTACAATTATTGTTCAATATTTACCTCATAGGGTATGAATACCATATCTTATTTTGCAGAGTTCCGAAAATGTAGAAGCTTTTCCATTTTAAATGGTTGAGCCTATCAGTTGCAGCATGATCACTGTGCATAAATAACGAGCAACGAGTTTGAATTCGGCCGGGATCCGTTTTTCTAGGTAGATTAAAGGTTAACCGAGCTGCTCCAGATAGAAGTTTTCGACCTCTCCCCTCGCTTTTCCAGTTTTCGCCGCAGTTTATGGGATTTTCTAGAATGCATTACGGGAGTGGATGCGAATTTCGAGGATTTGCGTTTTGGTTTCATGGATGAATGCACGTACGACCTCCTCCTCCTCACCCTCCTTCTCCCGATCCTCCTCCTACCCTCCTGCCAAGCAAAGGCTTTTTGGCGTTGCGCTTATAAATCGACGACGCGGAAAAGCGGATATCCGTTACTTTGCGTGGTACCACAATCGCCGGGGATGGAATTTATTCCCCGCACGAGGTTGCAGTTCAGCATGCGGGCTGTCAATTCTTTGAAATTCTCCAAGGAACTCGCGCTCCAAACACAATCGTACAGGAAGCGCCAGCCAAAGGGGTGTTGAGAAAGAAAAAAAAGTGAAACGGAAGTAGGAAAAAGAGAACGCGTGCCGAGAGACTCCTGTGTTGTCTAGCTCAATCTCACCCCTTGCCGTCCTCGGAACCATTCCACGATACCGCACGAAAACCTCCGCGCCTAGAACCGCTTCGGTGAAGCTTAACTTCGAAAGTATGTGGAGCATGTTCGCGTACAGCTGTGATTTACTAGCGTCTTGGGGTACCAGCATCCCGTGCCACTAGCAGAGAGGAAAATTTGTCGGTTCCTCGCCACACAACGCCGCCATCAGTTGTCGATTTGTGTCTAAACATATATGTATATATGTGTGTGTGTTTGTACCTATATGTATATTGAAGCCCTGAAGTCTTCGGTGATTGTAGTCAGTACACCCAGCTGTTTCACGAAGGAAGCTTTTATGCTCGTTCACGCTTCTCATTCTTTCTGCAAAAGTGATTCAATCAAGAAAAGGTACATAGCTTCTTTTTCTCGGCGTTGAAAGAAATTTTTCGGAGTACCAAGAGAGCTCTACTTATTTTATTTGGCAAACTTGTTACCATCGTTTATTTTTCTTGGAAGTTGGGATATGATGCTTTTTTCTCTCATTATATATTGTAAGACTTCATCAAAATTATGATTAACATCTTAGAACTGATTAAAAATTTATTTTGGACTGGATAAACGAGACAAGCAAATTTTTAAACTGAAAATTTATCCCTTATGTTGCTTGAAAAATATATTTTATATTATACATGTATGTATGCATATATATATATATATATATATATATATATATATATATATAATTAACAAAAAAGTTAAACAACCACCGCAGGGTACCACTAAGAACAACTGCCATAAAAAAAATGTCAATAGCCCCCAGTAGAACCGCGGTAAAATACACCTATGACCACGTCTCACATCCGTAAGATAACCACCGCAGGATCCCCCTAGAAGTGACTGCCATCCAGGAAAATGACATTGGCTCTCATTAGAACTGCGGTGAAACATACCTATGAAAACACCTCACGATAGAATGACAATGACAAGCCAGTAAAACCCTCGTGTGTTTCAAGGGCATGGAGCGACCCAGGAATGACAGTTTTCTGCATCCATTTCGCAAGTACCTCGGCATGTTTTCGGCATGTGCGTATGGCTTCAAACTTACTTACCGACGGTGGTTTCGCACCTACGAGGGCAACCATCACAAAGCAATCATTTTCAACCGAATATTCTGAGTACAGCTGTCGCAGCTCCCTTATAAGGTCTTGAAACCTCTTCTCTTTTTCCATCTCCTTGACTGTGATGTTGTTGGCTGGAACCGAGAATTCGATCACGAACAGGCCTCAAGGTTGTAATGGAGACTATTGTTAAAATTCAGGACTTGGTAAAAAGAAAATGAAGTAAACAAAGAAATCGATTCTCTGGTTTCAACGGCGTCGCATCAGAATAAAACTCATCGAAATTTAGAAGAAAGCTTTTTCAAAACTGAGAATATGGGGAAGAAGCTTTCCTCGAAAGAAACACATTTCTTAAGTAGAAATGCACGAATCAAACCTTCGTTAATGGAATCGATATACAGTTTGAAGTTATTAGAACTTAATAGCACAGGTTCCACGTATAGAAGAATGTGTAAGGAGATTGCATTATGAATAGTTCAATCAGCACCTCGACACCTTATAAATCATTTTAAAGAAGTATTACGTGTGTGAATTGCGGCTGATTTTCAAAGCAAAAAGTATAGGTACTTCAAATTAGCACACACTCAAATTGCTTTGAATCAAATTTAGAACTATTTTTCTGGATTAAAGTCGAACAATGTTGAAAATCTTTGGGATTCTACAATACTTTTACAATACAAGCGTAATGTAAAATTACAAATGCGGTATTCTAAGTGAAATTACAATACTTTTACTGTGAAATTACAAACATCATAATACGGCAACTCTATGTGGTAACATAAAATTGCAATGCATGAGAGGCAACATTACAACACAAGCATTGGAAAATACAATGAAATATATTGGAACTTTATTTCCAATACATGTATTGGAAATTTAAAACAGGCATTTTTTGAAGCGAATTGATCAATAAATAACTTATTATCTGCATTTCAGAAGACGGTTTCAAATTTAAAAATTTTTTACTTAAAATTGATCTATTTTGCTTAATCCTGCATGAGATATTTTGAAAATTATAATAACTCATATGAGACTTTAAATATTTTGAAATGATCAAAAACGACTATTAACATCATATTTTCAGTTTACAAAAAAAATAGTAAATTATCACTGTACAATCAGTGTTCACTGACGTTCTGGCAAAGTGTTTCTCTATAAATACAATAAAGTTTTCTGATTTCGTTTGTTTGAAACCAAGGTAGTTTTGAATTTCGAGTCAACGGCTCCAATTAAATTTTTTGATAAATTGAGAGGATCAGTAAAATAGGAGAAAAGCAAAAAAAGTGCGCATGGACACGCTCGGTATCATTTGAAACCTTCACTCGAACGTGGAAAAGCTCTCTGCTAGATCACAGTCGATCACACTTTTCCGTCGTTGTGTTTGTTCAACACGTTGACAGACATGTACTGAACTGCGACTGGAAGTATCAATATGACCTGTTTCATAGCAGGAACTATATTTTAAAAGGTTTTTTTTTTAAATTATTTAAGTGTAAATGACAGGATCAAGAACTGTGAGAAATTGGATTAATACAATTGCATAAAAAGGACAAATTGGTCCATTTTTAATGACGTTGTGGAGCTTAGGTATTTTCATCAATTCAGCATGATAGCAAACTAATGTTTGCAAATATCCCGACAGAAAATATAAGCCCTCTTAAATCCCTCACGCATAAAAGATATTCTTTAAGATTATCAAAAATAGCCCTAAAAGTATTTCGAAACAATACTTTGTCGTTTAAAATTTTTCAACCAATTTTTCGCAACAGATCAGAAATTACTTGATAAATCATTTGAAAAGAATTCTTTAAAATTCTTAGAGCATATAAAATCTCATTTTTTTTTTAAATTGAGCGCAATACTTTGAATGCTTTTGACATTGTTAAAATTTCGAGAAAATGTAGCGAATTATAACTATATATATATATATATATAGAGCCCACACTTTTAGTTCTTTACTGCAAGAAACTATCCACCTACAAACACCTAGAAACCTATGTAATAAGCACATAAATTCTTTTATTAATTTATGAAAAACGTTGACTCAATGACCCACTTTTCACTGATTATTTCCCTACCATTAAAAATATAGAAACACTCCTGAGAGAATTTCAAAACACGATATTTTGTCGGTTTTGAAATATTGAACACTTTTCTCATACTCTCATGCCTGAAATGAATTCACAAAATACACAAAAACTTGCAGTAACTTTATTGCAGCTGTTAGCTTTTCATCTGGGAAATCAAGAACATTATATCTTCCTGTTTGATGTAGAAATATTATTTAGAAAAGAATCAAAGCAGAGCAGAGAAAATTTAAACAAAATTATGAATTTGGTTATTGTTTCAAAATGCACAATATATCTTCTGAGAGCTTTGGAGGGTTCGAAAGATGTAATGAAATCTTTATGAAGGAAGACTTTCTTAAATCACGAATACAAAATATAGTCGTTGTCTGCTTGATTAAAAACTTGTTTAAATAATATTTGGAGTGATACTGCTGCTCATAACTTTATCGCTTAATATTTTTTTTATATTATAATATTTTAGAATATTATATATATGAAGGGTTGTACGGTTATAAGAAAAGGGTTCGAAAGTTCGCGCAAGAACTAAGGACCTTGAATCACACGCTAAACAAGTCAAAGCTGCTGACAATTAAGCAGCATATTGTTGACAAAATACGGCTGTAATCTGAAGCAAGGAGGAGAATACAGAAGAGGGATAGATGGATCAGGTAGAATCAACAGTTTCCCGCTGACCCATCGCGCCTCTTCAGCGATCTCCCTGTTTCTGTAAAAAATTCACCCAAGCCCAAGGAGGTAGAGACTTTTTGGAGAGGGGTGTACAAGATCACGAAAACACTAGAGTTGAAAGAAGATACTGACAATATCATCCGCTTCAAGAAGTTTTGCGACAACCTCATAAAATCTGCGGACGAATGTCCATCAGTCACTGTCGAAGAGGTGAAAAAAGCACTTAGAGGCACGAAGAACTTTTCCGCTGCTGAACCAGATTGTATCAAGAACTTTTGGTGGAAGATGTTTACTTTTATACACCAACATTTGGCCCGCATATTTACCTCATATTTAAAGTCGGAGACGCCCGTTCTGCAGTGGCTGGTGTTAGGACGCACTATACTCCTGCCGGAAAAAGGCAAACTTGTCCAACCCAGATAATTACAGGCCAATAACTTGTTTGATCACACTGTATAAGATCTTTTCAGCTGTCCTAAACAACAGGATTGTTCGACGAATTGAGCCTGTATGGCAAGAGATGTACGAACAACGTGGCTCGAAAAAAGTTGTAGCAGGCTGTCGAGAGAACCTGCTGATTAACAGGTGTGTCTGTGAAGACGCTGCAGTCCATCAGCGCGTCCTATCAATGGTCTAGATTGACTACCGGAAAGCTTTCCATTCAACCTCCCATGGACTTATCATATGTCTGTTGGAAAGCTTGGAGGTACATCGACACATAGTGAGATGCATAGAGAGATTGATGTCTCTTTGGAAAACTAGATTTACTATTTCATCTAGAAATTATCGTCTGACAACAAACAACGTCACCTTCCAGAGGGGCGTCTTTCAAGGTGATACCATGAGCCCTTAGCATTTTTGCATCACACTTCTGCCTCTCTCTCTCGCACTACGAAATTCTCCTGGATACCTCTATGGCGACACGAATCAGCCCGAGCATAAGGTCACTCATGTATTATATATGGATGACCTGAAGATCTATGCTTCTGGTAAAAGCAAACTTCAAACTGCTATAACGCATTTTATGTCAAGAAGTTCCCGGTGATAGGTGCAGAACGTGTCATGCACACGCTGAGTACCTAGAACACATACTATCGGGGTGTCCGACCCACGCAGGAACAACGTATATCTATAGACATAATGCGCCCCTAAGAGTACTTTATTACCAACTTTGTCGCTCATACGGTGTTGGTCGTGACCCTGCCCTGCCGAATGCTCTAAGGGATATAGAGTCAATTGTCCGAAACGAGAAGTGCCAAACTTTCTGGAACTACGATTTTCGGACAGCAGTCTCCGTTGCTCACTCGAGAGCTGACATTGTTCTTCAAGACTTCGAGAAACGAACTGTATTCGTGATCGAATTCTCGGCTCCGTCCGAATACAACATCACTGCAAAGGAGAAAGAAAAAGAGTAGAGGTATCAAGACATTAAAAGAGAGATGCAATGACTGTACCCAAAATATTCGGTGCGAGTAATTGTTCTTGTTATAGGTGCTCTCGGAAGTGCAAAACTATCACTGGTTCGAAACCTTAAAGCCATACCCGCGTGCCAAAAATATGCCAAGGCACTTGCGAGATGGATGCAGAAGGCTGTCATCCTTGGGTCGCTGCGTGTCCTCAAGACACACGAGGGTTTCGCCGGCCTGTCGTTGTGATTTCGTCGTGTCCTGTGACCACCCATCTCACGGTTGTGAGATGTGGCCATAAGTATGATTTATCGCGGTTCCACTGGGGGCTATTTACATTTTTTAGATGGCAGTTGCTCTCATCAGGACCCTGCGGTGGTTGTTTAACTCTTTTTTTAATTATATAAACGGTTTAACAACCACAGCAGGGTCCCACAGAGAGCAACTGCCATCTGAAAAATGACGCCGGCTCCCAGTGGAACCGCGGTAAAGCACACTTATGGCCACGTCTTACAACCGTGATATATATATATATATAATAATATTATAATATTTTTCAGCGACATAAGGTGCACGGATAAGCGTCTTTAGTTAGGACAAAACAAATACTTGAAGTTAATAAAATGAATGTGCAGGCATTTTTGCTAGATACTCGAAAGCTAGTTGAAAATATGAAAACTGAAAATAAGTAACGAGCATAAACATCGCAAAGTGACTTAGGATGAAATACTTTTACTGGTAGTTTCACTCATTCGTTAACGCAGGCATTCCTAATGCGTAATCGCCTCGTTACCTATATAAAAATTGCTTCCTGTTGATTTCACATGATAGTAGATCATCAAAAGCATGCTGTGTATGGTATTCAAACATTATCATTTGCACTAATAAATCTTCTGAAGAACCCGTAGTGTCTATTTATCATAATTAAGAATTAAATCTGAATTTTACACTCAGAACTCTAAAAGGAGAGTACTAGCGTTTCAATGCAGAGCATAATTTTGTCAAAGCCAAATAATTGCCACAGTTTTAACAGTATTTTGATAAAATTTCTCTAGAGAAATGTTTATGAGTGATTCATTCGCATGCACGACTCTGTATGATAATATTAACTTAATTTTAATGAGAGGAGTAAAAGTGGATAAACTCTAGATATGTGGAGTAATAACCAATGAACGTGCAGATGAATTTACTAGCGTAGCGGCACGTTATATGAATTTCAATGAATATATATATATATATATATATATATATATATATATGTATATGTATATCTGAATATACACGGTATACACATGTTCGTGTATACATGTACATACATATTGATATAAATTCAAATTGGTGCAGGTGGTCATTAAAGTCCTCATAGCTTAATGTAATTAAGTTATTAAAATGTATAGTTACCTATTATAAAGCTGTCATATCATGCGCATGCATTTCCATATGTCAGTTATATCTTCAAAGTGAAACTGTCAAAATTAAAACATTCAATAAGGAAGTGATGACACTGCATTTAAATTATGTTTGCTATCACGTAATTTCACTTTACTAAAGTTGAGATTTTTTTTCTCTCAATTTATTTGCATTGCAAATGTTATTGTTATATATAACAGTTTAACATATTTTGATCAATTTTAACGTTTGAAAATTAGGATTGAAAATGCTACAGTATTATTCCAATAATCAGAAGACGTACATATGCAGGGAAGAATAAAGCTGAAAGTTTAAATTAAATTTATTCCATTCCACTTATTACAGTTCCACTTTAAAAAATATTTTTTATCCTGTTTTGCACCAGCGTTGGCTTAGTAATATCATTGGCCTTGTGATTTTTTGAATAAACAGTTAATTCAGTGAGCATAACGTGCGTAAAACATAGTATATAATAAAAGGATTGGAATTGTTTTAGTATCAATATCTGAGGAGATAGTATTCGGGATCAGCACTGCACTTATAAAAACAATTTTTCTAACATCCGGGACATTAGAGTTAAAATTCTCGGAGAAATGCTGATACATAATTAAACATCTTTCTTCAAAATGTTTGATGAACGACAATGTCTGCGTAAGCTCTCAAGGATCGCGACTTTCAGTAAAACGCAGCTTCCACTGAATCTAGTACGAGATCTCGTCCAAACTTCGTGAAAGATTCCGCAGCAACCCCAGAGGAATCGTCATTGTGAATTGCCATCTACTTCACATAGGACAGACTCTATAACGGAATCCTGTGCAATGCGATTAGAGGAAAACATTTCCCAGGAGCTAAATCGTGAAGCACATCGAATTAGTCAATTAGTCTACGTCCCGGCCAATTACACCTCAATCTATTACAGAAAACCATCTACTGGCTCTCAACAAAAAAACAAGGCTGCTTCTGTCAAACTTTGATTTCATATTCTAGGAGATAAATAAGAAATTTGTGATCAAGGACAGATTACTCGTAAAATTTATCTCGCCTTCGAAGCTCGCAATTTGCGTTGCGGTGGGGATGGCTCATTTCATTATCGGAAAGCTGATTGGGGACGGTGAAACGAGTTGGGTTGGTTCGCCCGGTTGATCTGTGTTTCACTTACTAACACAATTTCCTTTTCTGTTTCGCAGGAATAAACGCGCTTTGCGGGATTCGCTACCAGGCGTTAGCGAGGGGGAAATAGGTGAGATAGGAGGTGGTTTTTTGCAGATAAGACAAGTGACTGCCAATGTTCACTCAGCTGGATGACTCCTACATAATCTCCCGGGTGTGCAGAATACACAGTCTAGAGGTGTTTCAACTATCGCATCGTTCATGTTGGAGAGATCCTTGTTCTCTCAGCCGCCCACTTTGGCAACACACGTATTTTTGCTATTACGTGAAAATTACTTTCCACCCGACTCCCCCAAGATCGTTGTATGGTATTCAATACCACCTCATGCACTTTTCATGACCGCCCTACAGACTTTTGGATTATGTCCCTTGAAAGTCTTCGGCTTGTAAAGGAATTGAGTGTATGAGTGTAGTAGCGAATATCTGTGTTCATTTGTGTGCGTGTCATGAATGACGAGGTCCTTTTCAGACTGATAAGCAGCAAGTATTGAGAGCGATATAGTAATCTGTTAAGAGTAAGGTGAAGAGAAAGAGAGAGAGAGAGAGAGAACTCTAGCTTATTATCAGGTGGTTGACAAGTACTCTAGGCAGGCAGAGCTTAGCCGATCGTGCAAGCAAGCACACGGAGAAAAAAGTTACGGTACCAAAATAATTTTTTTTTCAACTTTTTTTTTCGTTTTACAAAAAGTTGGTTATGATTACTGAAAAACAAGGTTGTGTAACAAAAAAATGTTCTTGTCACAAACAAATATTTTTGTTGAGTATCTTTTGTTACTTGTGCCAAAGAATTTGGTTGGTCCTGCCAAACACGCGACCGCGCATACCCAGACGCTCGATACCCTAGTTTGCAAATTTTCTATGTCGGCTGATATGTCAGGGAAAGCAACGTATTGTCGTTTTGATCTGTAAGGTTTTTTATCAGGTAGTTCAGAATAAAACAAAGTTTTATTGTGTGTGACTAGTGTCAGGTTTTCTTCGGGGAAAAATATTCCTTATTATAAAAAGCTGGAAGACGAGAAAATGCTTTGATTAAGTAAAATGCATTTGGTTTGAGGAGAAGTGTTTTGGTTAATCACAATTTCCTCTATAATAATGGATTATCCTACAAACCACACTGTTACTCCAACCAATTAGCTTTATTGCTTTTACAAGAATATGATTAATTCTACAAAATACATTTTCTGAAGTGAACAAATTTCTTGTTGCGCCCGCAAACAATTCTTTTTTTGCGCATCGAACTTGTTGGTTGTATCAACCAAACGGTTCAACAAAATACAAAAAAATACAAAATGTCACAACCGACCACTCCCCAGGGGCGGTTGTGACAGTGCTTGGGGTCGATAGTGACAGGTTAAAAAATACACCAAAATGGTCTTTATTGCTAGTAATATGTTACATAATATAATATAATCTACTCCTGGAAATAATTAACTATTACGAAACGAAAGTAATCAAATCTAGGAACATTTTAATGGCTTATAACTAATAAGGCACTGTAGCATCTACCGTTATTATAACAGTCTTCATATTTATAAGTCAAACAGTAAACTAAACTGAAAATTAGGTAAATAAACAATATCTAAGGTTGATTATTAGTTCGAAACACTAAAAAGTAAGTAAAACATGCTGGCGCTGTCTTCATTGTGGTCGACACAGGCTCCATCGCGTTTACGAATGTATTGTAACAAAGGCATGCGATTAACTTCGTGCATATCCGCAGCTTTCCGCAAAGAAGTCCCGTGTTTTACTTCTGTATAAGCGTCTTTATATTTTGTTGTGTCACACTGCTCGCTTTCTGCTTTCCTTACGCAGTTTCTAGGTATCTAAAAGCAAAAAAAAACTTATTTTAATTATGTCACAACCTTACCCAGAATATGTGTCACAACCGTACCCAACACACTCATTCACAAAAAAAATCGCCATGACAATACCGAATAATATACGTGCAAAGTAATCACTCCTATTCAACCACTAATGTTTAACTTATAACGAGGAAAAACACTTCTTACTCTATCTGTACACATATAACAACAATTATTAAAAGAAATCGAATAAAAATACTTACATTCTGCTGTTAAAAAGTAATATAGGCCCCTGCAAGCTTCATTATCGCGCAAAAATTGACGCAATGTTGTGACGCATGTTCAGATGGGCTTGCCGCTCCTTTTTCCCTTTGCACTCCATCGGGTATTCCTTATAGTTTCGCTAATATGACGACTGTCACAACCGTACCCTGGCACAACCGTACCCAGTCTACCCTACATATGAAGTTGTTTTCAAGTTTTCAAACGTTTAAAAAAATTGTGATGGATCTGGATTGCACCTGAACTGCTAAACGTTCTTGGTGAAGGTTACAAATTTTCAGAAACTTGATTCTCAAAAACTAAATCAATTTGAACAAATTAGAGGCCTTGGAGGGTACATTAAGGATCATACAATTTTTAAGTGTCTAGTCTGGACTCCTAACTCAAAAATCCTTAACTGACCCTTTTACACTTGGGTACTATTATATTATAAAAAAGATATTTCCCCGATTCTAATGGTTTAGATAAGAAGATACTACTACAATATTATTCTCTTATGGAGTGGTTGATTGCTATGAAGGCTACTTTACATATTCTCAGATCTCACATATATGTTTTCTACAGAATTTCTTTGAAAAATATATACAAAGCTGGAAGTAATTGTAACCGATTATTAAATGAATATAATGGAAGATAAATATATATATATATATATATATATATATATATATATATATATATATTCCTTTGGAATAAAACTGTTAGGCCTATGACAAAGCCACCGAACGCATTCTCAAGTTGCGCATAGAAGGTACCTGTACCAAGGTTTTCTGCTGAATATGTTTACAATAATTAATAAGCAGTCGCGGACAATTGTAGGGATGGTTCCAAAGGAATAACCCCTAAGCGGAGGGCGAACAACCGTGCCGAAAGCTGATTGGCACCTGGGTGAGGTGACTCAAACGGTGACTCTGGAATATCGGGCGACATCTCAGAGTATGCAGCCTTATCTTTGCATGCTGGGCTCTACAAGAATGGACGAACCCTTTTCCCTAGCTGCTCGAGGGAACAACAATTACAACACCAAAAATAGTTGCAGTAAGTGCGGCTCAAGACAATCGAACGTGCAGGGCTCAACAATGGGTCAGACAACAAGGCCAACTACCCTGGAGTTGGGGGAGCCAATCAAGACGGAGTCAATGTGATGGACCGGCAGGATCTAAACACTTTAGAGTGGACGGATCAACTCAGGGACGACTTGCTGGAGTGCTAGGATACCAGTATGGCCCCTCAACGAAAATATTACATGGCGTGATTGCATGCTTTGTGGTGTGAGAAACATCCAGAGCTCTCGCATTTTCCGCGAAAACGACTGGGAAACCGTGCCGAGGAACTCCTGAACAGGGGTTACATAAGCGGAGCGCCTACTCAACCGCAGCGAGAACAAGCAGGCATCCAACAGAGGAAGAGCGATGTTTCAGAATCCGGAAAAACATCAACATTCAGGTTTCCCGGAGTATTCTGTTAAGCTAATCGCCCTGATCATCGGCGCTCTTGGAAGTGCCAAGCTTCCACTGGTTAATAGGCTGAAAAGCATCTCTGCAAGTCAACAAATGCTGAGACTTTTGCGGGGAAAATGCAGAAGGCGGTCGTCCTTGGGTCGCTCCGTATCCTCAGGGTGCACGAGACTTTTGCCAGATAATTTTATTGAATCCGTCGCAGACTGCAACCACCTATCTCACGGTCGTGAGACATGGTTGCGGTTGAAATTTTTACCGCGATCCCGCTGAGAGCTGGTGCAGTTTTTCCGATTAGCACCCGCTCCCGGCGAAATCTCGCGGTTTTCCTCATGACAAACTTGTAATTATATATATATATATATACATACAATATATTGGTATTCAAAATACTAATTAGGATTAGTGTCAGCGATTTATTAAGCTATGTAAGATAGACCACAATAGTATTATTGACAAAGAAAATGATTAACAAAGTACTAGATCTTAATAAAGTTGTGACAAGAACTTATGAGAATACAAGTAGAGTCCGCGCGTTCTTGTATGCACGAGATCAGGCAGGTTCGCATGGGTTCCTGAATAGGAACATATTACGGGTTCTCCCCACGAGAGATAAGTGGATGCCTATCGTTCCCAAGTGAATACCTATATGAGTGCCTTCGTGGACTCAAATAAATTTCTACAGGTTGCCAAAGTGATTCTTATGGGAATTTCGGAATTTATGTGCATAAAATTTCAGTCAATTTAGAGATTGGCTATGCCAATTTCAGGGAAAACAACTCAGATCGATGATAAGCTTTCGCAGAATTGCATTGTGCATACCCATAGTGGCCTTAATGGCAGGGAAAACATTATTATTAATGACTTTGAATATAAATATACGCAGAGACGATTATAAATATATGAGCTTCACAAGATTTGTTATGTCACCATTATTATGATATGAAAAGTATATCAGGCTAGAGATTCGATACTATTTGATTTCAGGTACATCATTTCTAGTTAAACGAACATTTCTCAATGCGTTTATCGTAATCATAGTGCGTTTAAAATAATTGTAATTGCGTTAACAAGAACAAGTTATTGAATACACCGATGGTTGATGTAATTATAGGAATGACTTTCATCTACTGTGTTATAGGAATGGAATGATACACGAGAAGTTGTGAGGAGCTTAGCTAACTTGTTAGTAGTAATTAGAGTAGATGAGTATGAAGACAGGAAGATGAAAGGTCGGAATTCATTACGGTGGTCACATCAAAAGTAAGAAAATGTAGAGAAAAGGTAGATAAAATGAAGGGTCGCATTCTATAACCGCCTATTCATTTTTCTCGATGAACGGCTTTGGCCCATGGAAACTTTTCATACAAGTTTCAAATTTTAATTTTGAAAGTTTGTACAGATTTACAGGAAATTCAATTGCGCAATTTTTCCTCTTGATTAAAAACTTTCTAGCTTTTGCTGTTTTCAAAATAAACCCGAAAATTTGTTTTTCAGAACACCAAATTCTTCTGTCTTTTTTTACTTCAACTCGCCGTAATCCAGCCAATTCTTGGAATTTGTTCGTGAATTTCACAGTAAATATTCTCCATCATGTTCTACCTAAGACATAGCATAAGTATCTATCTATACAAACAGTATCTATCTATTTTTAAGCTAATGTGAAGTCAAGCCAATATTGAGCAACAAAAAAGCTTTCAGGGGAAAAATTATTAAGAAGAGTATAAATATTTTTCTAAGGAAATAATTATCGGACATAGATTATCATTGAGAATTTAGAAAGGTTTTATTTCGGTTGCATGGCTCTTTTATTCACACATATGTATCAACTCGACACGTTCATGTGGAAATACATCTTCACTTGTAGAAATGAATTAGAATATTCATAGAAATGAAATCAAAATGCGTATATGTCCATAGAAATCGTTTAAAGAAATGATACTTATTGTTAATTTAAAAAATATTAAAGCAAGAATTCGGTGACAAGACATTTTTAGTCGATTTCGTAAAAAACCATTGAGTCTATTCATGGAATAATAGTGAGCATGGGCATTTGTTTATGAGAATTATTTCAATAAATTAAATATTCAGTCAAATTACTAAATGTGAAAACAAGGAGTCATTAAAAAGACATTTTCAGTGTTTTCTGCGAAAAAATTGAGCCTGTTCATTCAGGTATTGTCAAACTTTGTGTGTATTCAAAAACATTATGCAAATTATTACAAAAGGGCAGCTACTTATGAATGATTATTATCGTACAATTATTTCTCTCATTTTTGACACAAAAGAAATGTATTCAAACAACTAATCATTACAATTAAATCACGAAAAAATAACTTTTGTTCATTAATTTGCTTATAACATCATAATTTTTTTTTTCATGCCAACAAATTGAAAATCATTTTATTACAGTTATTAGACTGAATAAAGACCTATTTTATTTAAATTGAAAGTCTCGAAAACAGTGGCACTCTTGACAAATTGAATAACAAATTGTTCATTTGATATTAGGCAAAAATTTTGCCTTACGGTTATTCGGCGAAGAATTGTGTCAACATCTGTTTGAAATTGCATTATCGTCCTATCTTTGTGCAAAAAAAGTGTTTTTTGGCAGACTGTGGAACGTGCCAAGTTGATACATTACGAAGAAACACGTCACGCGGCCGAAAAGAACCTTCTTCATTTTTTAATGATGTCTTCTTTTGAATACAAATTTCCATACAAAATATACTTATACCTTTCTGAACAACTTTTGCGCAGGAAATTTTTTGTTACTCAAAATTCGCACGACTCCACATGAACTGAAAAATATGAATTGATTATATTTGCAATGACTTAGATAAAAATTTATAACTTTCATTTACACAATGCTATTTATATCTTATTTACTTTACCAGTCGTGCAAAATCTGAAATAATATTTCCTATAAATATTATCAAAAAATGTCAAGAACTGGCTAAATTTCGACAAGTTGAAGACAAAAAAGACAAAAAAAAAATGTTGTTCCGGAAGAGGGGGTTTCGGGTTTCATTTGAAAACGGAAAAAGTTACAACTTCTTCATTTAAACAGAATATTTGATCAAATATTTCAGTGTAAGTAATTCTTTACACTCAGGTTCTGTGAAATAAAATGTTCCGGTCTTCAAATTCAATCCAGCATTAATCCTCAAAGCAAATTAACGTATCGGGATACATTTTTTTAAACTGTAGCTAAAAGTCTCATGAAAATGAATATTATAAAATTAATAAGATGAATTCAACAGAAACTATGAATATTTTCACAAAACTGAAGCAAGTTTTCAGTGAAAACGTTTTTTCAAAATTTTTTTGTATGATAGCCTAAAAAATAAACAAATTATGTTTCACGGCGATAATTGTGGAGCGCAACAGTTTCAATTTGAGATCTTGGCAGAAGTTTTTTATTTTATTTAAAAAAACATATTTTTCCGGTTCAACGAA
Organism: Andricus quercusramuli; assembly: GCA_932178445.1. Classification (NCBI taxonomy): domain Eukaryota; kingdom Metazoa; phylum Arthropoda; class Insecta; order Hymenoptera; family Cynipidae; genus Andricus; species Andricus quercusramuli. Next base: position 495,924 of record CAKNXH010061401.1, read on the forward strand.
AATTGCCATATTTTGACATTTTCACATTTGTAGTATGAGTGGTTTCCCTTCGTATTATTATTTTCATCTTAATGTCCGTGTACAGGATACTTAGTAATGATACAAATCAACAATTTATTTTTGAATTCACACAATTTATTCATAAAAAAAACTTAAGATTAGCAAGTTTAAAATGTTAAACATTTTTTAGAGGTGTGTTTTCGGCAGATTGGCTATTTGCATGAAGTACAAAAAAATCTAGTTTTTCTGTCGAGACCGGACGGACGAAAGTGGCAACGTTTTAGCTTTTCAAGCACATTCATTCGAAAATCGTCACGTGGATCTTGCTCTTCTGGTCTTTCTTCATAAGGCAAGAACTCACGAATCATTTCCCTCAAAAAAGAGGTAAGAGTTTCAGACGAGTTGCAAGCAAAGGCTTGACTATAAAGCCATTGACAAATTCAACCTGAATTTAGACCTATCAATTCCTTGAGAATTCACTGTCCTTCATTTTCTCCCAAGGTTCTGCAGGTCACGCGCTTGGACATGCTCTTAAAAATAGGAAACATCAATTATTTTCTCACATTCAGTTACAAATTGGGACAAAATCTCTCGTAGTATTAGTTGTTTTTACTGTATAATAATATACAGTGATATTTACCTTGTGTGTACCTTTCGGTTGTTAAGGCCCAACTGGCAATAATCGAATGATGAAATAGTAGTATGCCCCCGCCCACTATTTTTTACGCACATACATTGTGACTTTTCATTGCCAGATTCTAATATACAGCGAGCCAAAAATATCGTCCGCGTATAATACACCCAGTGTAGGCTGAGAGGGTTAAAAACAATATCTTTTAATATTTTTCAGTTCTTTTTAAATATAGAACGATTTTTTTATTTAATACAAGTTTAAAGAGTGAAGCGAAATTTATTTTAAGCTACCAAATCTGGTGATTGAAAATGTGTTTTTTTACATTCTCATTGTAATGAGATGGTAGGTATTAGTTTTATGTAAAATTTGACATTGTCGGTTTTTATCAAATCTCCACGTGTTGAGACCTCCTGAGTCAGAATGAACGATTTTTACGAAGGTGTCTGTCTGTATGTCGGTCTGTCTGTCCGTCTGTCTGCCTGTCTGTAGTATCGTGTAGTCACGATAACTTTCGAAAGATTGATCAGATTGGATTGTGCTTTGGCATACTTTTTAATGGCCTACAAAGAAAGAATGAGTTCGTTAACTAGCTATTTTGAATGAAAATTCAAAAAGGAAGCACATTTTGAAAAATTTTCATACCATTTTTTTTGAATATTTAAAAATTCTATGTACGGTTATTAGTAGTAAGCCAAAAGACGAACAGGATATCCCAATTACTTTTTCTGATAAAAAAAAGTACCGAAGTTATAGCATTTTCAATATTCCAAAAAACAAACGAAAATGAAAATTTTAAGCCGGAAAGCGAAAGATATGATAAAAGTCATAAGGAGCAAAATGCTGCTTTTCCAGCACCCTACAATATTTTTGTAACAACTTGTTGAATTTTTAAAAAAATCAAAAATCCAAATTTTGATCGCGCAAAAAAATAATGAAAAATCAAAAATTCCATTTTGCTGCCAAACTATGCAAGATACGACCAAAGATAAGAAGACCAAAAACGTTCCCCTAAAAAAGATCTACAAATTTGTTATTATTCACTTTTCGATGTGACCCATATTTTTTGTTTTATTACTAAAAAGCAGCATTGAAAATAGAAAAATTGAATGTTTAGACGAATGACACAAGCTACGAGAAAAATTACAGAGACAAAATTTGTTTATCCAAAGAAGAGATACAAATTTGTCATTAATCATGTTTTATAGGATGCATAGTTTTTGTTTTATTCGTGAAAATAACATTGACAGTAAAAAAATCAAATTTTTGGAAAAAAATGCAAGGTACGAAAACAAATGAATGAACAAAAATTGTGCATTCAAAAAAGATTTAAAATTTGTCATAAATTTTTGTTGTAAGAGTATATTCAGAATGAACAAAATTCAAGTTTTGGAAAACGGCACAAGCTAACATAACATTTTAACTAATAAAATCTGTCGCCTAAATGATATTATTATTCTTCATTCGATATCAAGTTATATGTTGCACAGAACCGAGCGTGGAACGCAAGGTTCAAATGATTTTCAAATGAAATATCGATAAAGTGTTCCTTAAGGTCGATAGAATCTTGAGTGAATAATTTTCCTTTTCAGTATAAAATTAAAACAAATTCAACAATCACTTCACATGTAGAGGTTTTAATAATTTTATAATATTTGCAAATAAACTTTTTCTTTTCATCAAAGTCGAACACGAAGTTCAAAAATCTAGAGGAACCGAGCGTAAAGCGTGATGTAAATACGTCCAAGCGCGTCGTGCGAGGTGAATATAATCGAGCGCGAAGGGCGAGATCCTACAGTTGCGCGCCCTAGGCGCACTCAAACTTGCGAGCGAAGCGAGACGCGCGCGATGAGAATGTGCCCGCGAAGCTGGAAGATTAAAAAAAAAATTAAAACTAGAGCATTCTTGCGTGTAAAGTAAAATTTATTTAAAACAATACAAAATTTGTTTGCCCATTCTCGTCGCTTTTTGGCAATAATTATTAGGAAATGTAAAAAAAAATTAAAGTTTTATATTACTAATGAAACTTGTATTTCACGAATCCTCCCTTCATTTTAAACAAAATTAATATCTTGAAAGCGATCAAAACATAGGGTTGAGGATTCATTATTTGAAAGTTAGTAGTTTCATGAAATGGCTAGAACAGTTAGATAGTGTAACTGTGGATTATTACGTAAAATGTTAGCAGTTCACGAACTCTATGAACAATTAATGAAATTTCTAATTACACTAAGTAGCTACGACATATATAGTACAATAGGAACAGTAAAACGTTAGGAGCGTCGGCGGCTCAGGCGGTTAGGCGCTCAGACTTTATGTTAGAGGTCCGGGGTTCGATTCCTGATCCGGTACCTCTGGAAATATTTCTATGTACTTTTACCGAGGTTCTAGTTGTTGGGATTCCACCTTAAGTTGTATTTTCCCCCACATCATGCACTCGGCGCAACTCAATCCATGAATGATGGAATAAAAACCAGGCTTTATCCAATATGTTAAATTAGGCACACCTCTTAAGTCTGAGACAAACATAAGCTTCCTTATATATATTCGATTGAAATCGATTGAATGCATTTGCGTAATGAAATCGAGAATTGCAGTGAAAATCAATTCATTTAACAGACGGTAAATTGTATTCAATGTCCAACTGCTAAATAACAATTACAAAATTCGTCCGTGAATTCCGTTGAATCTCTGCAATTATAGTGAATTATAGATATCCAATAGAACACCGTTCTAATGAAGTGGATTTTTTTTCAAGTTTATACTCAAGTATATAAACCAAATAATTGTTTATATATTTGTCACTCCAATCTACTCTATTTTAAATATTCGGACGCAAAACGAACAAGATAATGATAGGTTGACCTATTTACGCAATAAACTTATTTTAATTGTAATTTTACTTGAGATGAATTGTAGATGAATGTTATTAATTCTATCATAATCAGATGTGATACCATGAATTATCAATGCCGGATCTACATAAAAATGTCTAATGATGAATATACAGGCTGTATTTATAATAATGAAAATCTTTCTGCTTAGTTGCAAGCTGATGCAGTTCAAGGCTCTGGAAATGTTTTCTACTACTGCAGGGTGGTCTTCCCTACATACTAAAATATTTCATAGGAGTGATAATTGACTTTACGTTACATCATGCATTCTATGTAGGTATAGATAGAGAATATATAATTAAAGTGAATCCAAAGAAAATTGCATAAAAAAGTGAGAAGAACCTAGAAGGTACATTCTAGTACCCATAAATCCATCATTCCAATATTAAAATATTATAGATGTATACTATGTTTTAACACTTTGCGCCCAGTTATTAGTATAATGTATAGTTCCGTGTTGAAGAATGCCACTTCCCGGTCTTTGAACCATTTATCTATCGCTTCACGCGGTTTAACATCTTACGTTGGTTCCGCAGTAGCGAACATGCCACAGTGAGTTCTCAATTTAAAACTTGTCTCATTCTAGCCTGATACATTTAAATTGAATTTTTTTTACAGTCAGATTTTGGCGAAATTATTTGAAGAATAATACTGGGAATTTAAAAATATCATAATGGCTAGTTCCTTCTTCGTTTCTTTATTAATATTAATCCTATACATTTTCTTTGAAAATTCTGAATATGTTTCGAAAAAATTATTATTATTATATAAAAAATCATTCTATATCAGTTGAAAATATTTTTCAGTTAAATAATTAATAGCTGCAATACATTTTAAGACTTGTGATTGTTCCATTGAGGCATGCAATTTTTAAAAAATTCATATAAAAATAGACGAATATTTTTTTCATTAACAGAAAGAATAGGATCCTACTTTTTCAAATTGAAAATCAAGAGTTTTTTTTTAAAGCAGTCTGTGTCAATTATATTTTTCTCTTTGATGAATCGATTTTAAAAGAAAATTGCAATTTTATGGTCGAGGACATCCTGAAATAGGAAATAGAAATTGCAGTTTTTCAAAGCCTGCGAGCACGAGATTCAACAGAAAACTGAGTAGTCGGTGCTTGCATTGCTGGAGGGAAGTGTTAATGAACTATTTGCCTTTTGTTTTCGACCTCGAAATAGCAGACTTTTGTACTCCTTTTTACTCTTCGGACATAGTATTGCGAAATTAATTTATAATGTCAAATGGAGTGTGAATAGTTTAATTTTCTGATGTAAATTCAGAGGATATATGTTCAGGCTTTGAATTTAGTTACATTCTCTGAAAATTTGAAAATCTCATTTTAAATGAAAATTTGTCGAATACCATCAAACTATCTTTCATGTATGGACAGGAATAGGGCAATTTTGAGAAAAGTCACTTAATATAAATAAATACTTTTTTTTCATTAGTGCAGTTCAATGGGCTTAAAAAATTATAATTTAATTAATTATTCAATTATCATCTATAATCTGATACTTATGTGTGTCTGGAGGGTAAATTTGGCTGAAAATCTCGAGAAAAGTTATCCGAATTAAGAATATTCAAGGTAATTTTTCGAAAAGTTAGATTTCAATATTTTCTAAACGAGTATTACGTATATACGACAGAAAGATTCTGTAAAATATTTTCCAAAAAGTTTGAACCAAGAAAAGACTTTTCTTTGCTTACACCTTTTCGTGCAATTAACCGTTTCAAAGTTATTGCGTTGCAAACAATTAAATTTGCGCAAGAATTGATTTATTTGTAAATTTATGTGAAACCGCCAGAAGACGGGCCTTAAATTCCGCATTTAAAGTTTACGACATCGAGAGTTTACGAAACGTTAGAAAAACGTGAACCATAGCCCTCAAACTGAATAAATGAGTTTAACAGTCCTTTTGAGAATATATTCATATTTACTTCCTTTAAACAGCTATTGCGTTGATATCAACATATATGTTAACAAGTGACCGATTTATCAACGCCCGAAGTTTATACATTATGAAAATACGCAAAACTGTATTTAAATTTCTATTGGTTTAAATGAAAATCATAATTTTTAATAGAAAATGATACGTATATAAAACGTGGATCTAATTATCCGAGATTTGAGATTTTAATAATGAAGAAACTCAACAGAATTAGCGGAGAGTCGTCCAAATGTAAACTCTGGTTGACAAATAAAATCTCGTTAATAAACAAAATATTCATTATATTCATCAAATTTATGATGAGCTTTCTTAAAGTTGGTCACTTGTTTGTGGGAAACAGAGAAAAGTGAATTTTTTGAGATATTTAGACTGACTAATTAAATTTTTACAATACAATACATTATATAGTAAATTTGAAAAAGAAGAATAAATCTAGTAAAATTTGGAATGATTGGAAACTTTTCCTTAATGTTATTACGCGGGAAAGCAAAAGTTACCTCTTGGATAGAACTACACCCATGCGGACAAATTTTCTGACGCTGGCCCGGTCCAGATCAGACCGTCTGGTTTCCAGTCTTGATGCTGACCAGATGGTCTGGCCTGGGCCTGGCCAAAAGTGTAAAGCTTTTTTAGCTAGCATCAGGCCAGACGGTATGGTCAGCCGCTAGTTATTGACTAACTATAGAAACTCGGAGGCCTCTGTCAGCTGCTGGCTGGACTTGTATTCATTTTTTAATGACTTGGAAAAAATCATTTTTCACTTTGAATTTATTTAGTTGGTCAGCACCAAATCTGGACCAGGCTAAATTTTCGCTAAATTTCTGAAACAAATAGAAGTGCTGCATTGGCCGTGCGTAAATTTCAGACAAATGTGTCCGTTTTGGGACATGGAAATAATTAGGACTTCTCACTCGCTAACTTAGGTTAAGCAGCGCTTGGCATGGTCACACTTGGATAGAAAGGGCCTTTTAGTGGAGCTGTACCTATTTTTGACTAATACTGCTTATAATAATTAATGCAATGGTTCAAGAATCTACGAATTTTGGTTAAGATGTCATTTTAAGAATGTATCGTTGAAATTATATTAATTTTTGATGAAGTTCTAAGTAGTATACTATTTAGTCTATTTGAAAGTTGAATTACTTAAGAGCTGCATCTAACTTTTTTGACAGATTATTTTTTCCTTTTGAAATTTTAAAGAGCCTTATGAAAGCTTTTTGCGGAAAATTTTATCTGCAACTTTGTACAACTTTACTTGAAACATTAACGTGGAGGACATTCGAAGTTTCCTTTTGATTGCTATCTACAGATGACCTCATCTGATGCATTAAAATTAAAATTTACTCTACACGGAAAAGACTCATAGTTCAAACAGAAAAGTATTAAACAATCAAGAAAAATACAATACATTCAAAAAAATAATGTTTGTTTTTGAAGCAGCAAACTCTGTCACCGTCACAAGGATTTTCATATATTTGAATTAGCCATTTCTGACTCCGTGAGTTTCAAACGTCATACAAAACTGAAACGTCACGTAGAGTTTTTTGCATGATAAGAAATGCTGATAAATGATATAAGTTTGAATCGAAGTTTTGGAAAAGTATACAGAGTTAGAATCAAGTTCTGATATGTCAAAATTATTCCTATTCAATTAGCACTATATTTATACTTCCAAAAGTTAAATTCTAGCTATAAAGTATCTGTGTGTTAATGATTTAAAAACGTTATTCTTTAATAGTAATAGTGAAAATCAATTATGCTTCAAATCACTATTTTAAAGACATTGCCAAAAACGTTAGTTAGTTTTTAACAATATTTATGGCCAGATCAAGAATAATTGGCGCTCAAGGAAAGAAGGTGACTGTCTTATAAATTATTCTTTTAATTATGAAAATCGTTCCCATGTGAAGGTATCATTGAACAAGAAAATCTCCTTAAAATCGAATGTGGGAAACTTACATTTTAAACGTTTGTGAAATTTATATTTTTTAAAACCCGTTTATATGGGAGAGTAATCTAAATTGCTGCAATTATAAGGTAGTTTTGAATATGTATGTACTAATCGCGATTGTCTGGAATTTAATATAAATTTCTATAAGTTTCTCAATTTATAGAAACAACATTTTCATTAATTTAAGAAAATTGAATATCCGTATCCTCAAGTGCGAAGCTGCCTGAAATAAAAATACAATACTTTATTTTAGTTATGTTTTGTCAATGAATGAAGTAATCTGCTGGTATCGATAGACAGCTTATATCTTTTCCTGTTAGTTTAGGTGTACATTTTTCCCGTCTAAAAAGTAAGTACGTTGAAATTATAATTGACACGGAATTATTCTACAGCTTCAATGGATCAGTAAATGCTAGTTTTATTAACTTGAAACACATATCCAAGAGTAGTAGAGGTCGATGATTGTGTGGAAATGTTACAGTTCTAAGTACAATGACTTGTGAACCACTGCGAAATAATGATGTGTAAACAGGTAGAAGAAAAAATTATTCTTTTACGGCAAAGAAGTACTTTATTACCTGCCATGCAGCGGGTAAGTACGTGTGCATTCATTGCTTCTATGCACATTCGGTAAATAGCAGAAAATTACCAGCAACCACCACACAGACGATGATGCTGCTTTTCAGCTGCAGCGCGTACTTTACTTAAGCTTCTCCCTTAAACTGTGTACGCTTCAGAGGTAAAAGAATGACCTTTACGACGCTTTTGCTCCGCCGTTTTCCAAGCAATTCATCGCGCTTGTAACTGAAAGACGAACTTGGTGCACGAAAGCGATTTCACGAGAATGGCTGTAATGGCCGCAGAGAAAAGCGACATTAACAATGCACTACAGCACAGTAAAAAAGTTATAGTTCGAAAAATCGACCTTCGGTTTGCGATTTTATCAAATCGTTAAAATATCTTTTCAATAACATTTTCTGTGTCCAAAATGTCGTGGTTTAGTTTTCTGAATACAAAAATATATATTGCGGCTGAAGTAATTCCTTAATTTTTACATTCGCATTAATATAGTGCCAAGAAAGAAGCAAAAAACATAAAAGCTTTAAAACAATATTGTTATATACACAACATTGTTATATTCAAATACATGATCGAAAATAGCCGTTGAATGTCAAATTTTCTTAAGTTCATCAGTTATAATTTTGAAAAATAGCAACAAAGATGATTTAAGAGCTTTCACGTTCCTGTTCGTAAATTGCAGCTTTCGTCCATTATAAAAAGGATACACTAATGACTAAACTTTGGAGGTTCTGCAATCAGTAGAGCTGAAATTGGAAACGTTAATGCTTGACTCTTCTGGAATGAAGCCCATACAAACTCTTTTATTCTGAGCTTTCGCATTGCTGAAACGTTTGAGGTGCTTAAATAAATATTTCAAATCATTTTTATATTATTTCTCTTAATTATTTGATTGACTATTCATAAAATCTGAATTAGTGAAACTTTTATTAACCGTTGATAAGCGTTGTCATTATTCATTGGTAAGAATAATAGGGTTTCCTTTCCTGTTTCTACGCAATGTTATTTTTTATTTGAAGTTTTATTACTGAAAGTTGAAAGGGATTTTTATTGACTGTTGATAGAAGCCAATATATGTTGATCATTGACAGGGATTGTTGTGGATTTTTTCTATAGTTTCTTATCGAGGGTTTGTAAAGTTTCTATGAACGGTTTCTAGGGATTGTAATTGTCTGTGTTTAGGAGTCATTTTTGACTGTTGCTGGAGCTTAATATTGATTATTGATAGTTTACGGTGCTTTTGCTGACCGTAGCGAGTTAATCTTGATTGTAGCTACGGTTATTATATCCATGAAACGTTACTTAACGTTGCTATAGTGACTGTCATTAGACGCAGATAGGGAGTGTTATTGTTTTTCTATGAACCGTTGCTATAGTTGTTATATTTCGTTTCTAAGAGTTTTTGCTATTCACTGAAAGCAGTGTACTCGACTATTGCTAGGGATTCTGAGTAAGCGTTTAGTATTCGTATTGCTAAATACTGCCACTCAGCGTTGCTGGGACTGTTATTCGCCCTTGATATGGGATTTTATTATCGTTTTCTGGCGCATCAATGAAACGTTCGTAGATTGCTATTATCTTTTGATGAGGTTTAGCATTAACTGTATGGCTATGGGATTAATTAATCAGAGTCCCACCCTACTCTGCCAAAAAATGTTATCACAAAACTTTTCATTTAGTTTCATTTCATATCGCAAACGTCACCTATTTCAATTTCGTTAATCTTTTGATTGGCTTTATGTAGGATCAGCGTTTTAACTTCAATTTTACAAAAGTTAAAAGTATAAAATTTTCTATTTTTAGGTTGAAATAAATTATATGTATATTTGCTGGAAACGTCTGGCAGATATAACAAAGCCTTTTTTTTATCTCGGGTGCGAGAGCTGAATTCGATTTTCCAGTTCGATAAAAACAAGGCCAGCTCGCTGAAAATATATATCTACTGGGATTCAACCGCGGTTCACTGATCCTTCAGGGCAAATTACGAGACTCCGTTGACGCGTCGCCGTTCGTTTTGATATCTTCGAGCACGTTATTTAACACTACCCAACGCCACCACCTTTTATGTCACTACCCCTTATTGATCTCAGAAACTTGACCAAAGTCTTCGAAAACTTTGTTGCCGTAAACTGGCTCAGCTCACAGTATCCACGCCCATAATATTCTCTCTATGTGCTGGTATATCGTATCTGTAGAGCGTGATTTACCGCGAAGTGGGCCTAGTGTTTGATCCTATAATTGAGCTGATACCTTGCAATCGAAGGCAATATTTTGGTGCGTTGCAAGCAATCTCGAGTCCATTGATGTCGTTAATAACTTACTGTACGCCACATCGATTACGAGACTTTGAAGCCACTATAACCCATGCATACAATAATAACAAGCAGTGTTTCTAATTATTCAACATTATTTTAATATCGCGTCCGAAAATTCTGCGTCATAATCTAATTAACCTTGTAAGTCGCCGCTGCCTCGATGAAGAAGCATTAATTATTAAATATATATATATATATATATAATTTAAAAAAAGTTAAACAACCACCGCAGGGTACCACTAAGAGCAACTGCCATCTGGAAAAAATGTCAATGGCCCCCAGTAGAACCGCGGTAAAATACACCTATGGCCACGTCTCACATCCGTGAGATGGGTGGTCACAGGGCACGACGAAATCACAACGACAGGCCGGCGAAACCCTCGTGTGTCTTGAGGACACGAAGCGACCCAAGGATGACAGCTTTCTGCATCCATCTCGCAAGAGCCTTGGCATATTTTTGGCACGCGGGTATGGCTTTAAGGTTACGAACTAGCGATAATTTCACACCTCCGAGAGCACCTATCACAAGAACAATTACTCGTACCGAATATTTTGGGTACAGTCGACGCAGCTCTCTTTTAAGGTCTTGATATCTCTCCTCTTTTTCTTTCTCCTTTGCAGTGATGTTGTATTCGGATGGAGCCGAGAATTCGATCACGAATATAGTTCGTTTCTCGAAGTCTTGGAGAACAATGTCAGGCCTCGAGTGTGCAACGGAGACTGCTGCCCGAAAATCGTAGTTCCAGAAAATCTGGCACTTCTCGTTTCGGACAATTGACTCTATATCCCCTGGAGCGTTCGGCAGGGCAGGGTCGCGACCAACACCGTAAGAGCGACAAAGGTGGTAATAAAGTACTCTTAGGGCCGCATTATGTCTATAGATATACGTTGTTCCTGCGTGGGTCGGACACCCCGATAGTATATGTTCTAGGTACTCAGCGTGTGCATGACACGCTCTGCACCTATCACTGGGAACTTCTTGACATAAAATGCGGGCGCAGTATGCTAAGGTGGAGATTACACCGTCCTGGCATGCGAAAATAAAGCCCTCTGTACCTGAATTGAGCCCTGATGATTTGAGGAAAGCAAAAGTTTGCTCCTTCGACAAGGACTGTTTTTCTACATTTCTGTGAAAGTTTCCGTGCATTTGCTTGTCGAGTAGCTCTTGGTGAAATTTTCCAACCTCTGCTTTCTTTACTTCGGCTTTTAGACGTGAAGCATCTAGATGGAGTAATGCACTTTCCTCACTTCTGATGTTAAAATTCAGGCCAAGGGTCTCAGCAGCTTGCTCCGCGGCTTTGTAAAGGAACGCCCCTTCGCCAATCATCTCGTGGTTTCTGACCATCTTTAGGAGAGGATCTCTGCCATTCGCAACGATGTAAGCTGTACTCAAAACAATTCGGTTATGAAGACACTGGAGATTCAGAAGTCCGCGTCCGCCTTGCTGGCGTGAAATCTATAATCGCGGAACTGACGAATTGATATGCAAGCTTTTATGCATATGCATGATCTTACGCGTGGTGACATCAAGGGCCTTAAGCTCGTTCTTCGTCCATTGAACCACCCCAAACGAGTAGAGTAGAACCGGGACGGCAAGCATGTTAGTCGCAGATACCTTGTTCAACGCCGACAGATTGGAAGACCAAATCTGTCGAAGAAGATGCTTGTATCTGCTTCGGAGAGACTCCTTCACTGATGTTACGTCCTGAATGCGGCTTTGAGGCACGCCCAGGTATGTATAGGTCTCTCCAGTGTTAAGATGTCTAATAACACTTATATCCACAAGCTCAGGGTCCTTGGGAACGCCAGTAATCTTTCCTTTCTTCAAATGAATTTTGGCACACTTGTCCAAACCAAAGTCCATCCCAATCTCTCCTGTGTAGTTCTTGACGATATTTAAAGCAGTTTGAAGTTTGCTTTTACCAGCGGCATAGATCTTCAGGTCATCTATATAGAATACATGAGTGACCTTATGCTCACGCTGATTAGTGTCGCCACAGAGGTATCCAGGAGAATTTCGTAGTGCAAGAGATAGAGGCAAAAGTGTGATGCAAAAAAGCAAAGGGCTCATACTATCCTATATATATAGTCATACTATACTCATACTATACTATATATATATATATACATACGGAAAAAAGAATTATACTGGTTAAAAAATAACAATGTTATTGGCAAAGGATTCTTTTGTCCCAATGGTTTCTACCCTACTTTCTGAAGAATAGCAATATTCAAAATTGCGGTAAGTGGAAGAGTATTAAATTAAAATGCAATAAAAAAATGCAAAAATCGTTTTAAAAAAATACCAATCAAAACGAATACAAATCAAGTTTGGCCCTCCCCTTGTGTTCATTTGGCACCCACTCAAACTGAACCAGTCTAATTGTCACTGTTTGAATCAGTGTTTGGAGTTATCAATGGTGAACATTGTATTAAATTGACGTATAACATTCTCATCTCATCAGGAACTTGACTTAGTCCTAGGCTGATGATGAAAAACCGGGTGCAACTAAGGAAAAGTTAAAAAAAAAAATAATTATTCAAATATCTACCCTTTCTACTTGATATGTGGATTGTCTAGATTTGCAGACTTTTCCAGCGTAGAAACATCTTAAAATGAAAAATTGTTATTAAAACTCGAGGGGATATACTGTTTTATCAGAAATACGTACGGAGTAATTCCTATATTATACTTACATTATGCAAACATTATAAAAGTCGTACGGGTATAACGCCACTATTATTACGCACTATTACAAGACTGCTACACATTATCACGCGCTATTATGTAATACTACGCGATATTGCGTCACTTTACGCATGAAGTGTACATGAGTGGGATGATCAAAGGTGATGAGAAGTTGGGAGCTTGTAAGGCAGGAGTGAATACGGGTGAATATTAGATGATAAAGGACATCTGTGGAAGGAGAAGGGGTAATGAAAAGGGATAGTGATATGGAAGGAGAAAAGATATGTGGTAGGAGGTAGGGAAAAAGGACAGAGGAAAAAGGAAACAGGTGTGAAAAAGAGATGGGTAACAGGTAGTTTTATATTGTGGCTAAGAGGCAGAGGGAAATGAGGTAGGGAGAAAGGAGAAGAGAAAGACAGCTATGTGAGGTGGTAGATGAAAAATAAGACGAATATGATAGATGGAGTCTATATGGGGTGTGCATTGTGCTGGGAAAGCGATATTTCAGGTGGAATAATTTAAAATTTGTTAATTTTTTGATTTGTAATTTATTGAAAAAGTCCCTAGGGCTAAGTAGCCCTCTAACGAACAAAAATATTCATAGTAATATTCTTAAAACTAAGATCGTGGCACAGTAACTGGATATGTGTATTTAACAGTAAATTAATACTGTCAATTAATGTTAAACATAGGCCGTTAGAATCAAAAAGTTATAGGTTGAAATACATAACATAGTAGTGTTGTAATTATACGATATGTGTTAGATAAAATCAAAAACTGAATTAGTACTAAGAGGCCAACATAATACTAAATACTGTTACTAATGGGTAATTTCAGTGGCGGAATGGCTATGGGTTGGGATGCGGGAAACCCCGCCGGCGCCCGCCCTATCAGGCGCCCCCCTAAGGCATGTAGGCGCCCTCTAAGCTCATTTTTTTAAACAATGTAAATGTTTTTAATATGAAACAAGAGAAAGCAAAAGGAATCTAATCAAAATGGTACTCCGTAAACATATTGTACTCCATAAGCTAGTTATTCATCAAACACAAAACATCGTAGGGTAAGGAGGGGCAGCGTCGACCAGTTAACAGTCAATTACTTTTTTAAAGTTAATAAGATGTGGAATTGATCCACTTTTTTTAAATTTCGAGTCATACATTATATTATATCATATTTCTATAAGCATTTATTACAATAATGAAACAATGATTTAATAATTCAATTATTTCGAACAAGCTGTTTCTCGTTGCCTTTGCCCCACACCCGAGGGCAAAGGCAACCGCAGCTTTTTATGAAAATCAAAACATCTGAAGATGGCAAAACATGATGTTTCGCTTCTGTGGTATTTTATATACTGGAAAAATTACCTTAAAACATTTCCAGCAAGAGGAATAAGTTATTTTTAATAAAAATAGTGATAGTTGCGATATAACCTCTTATGCGCTGACATTGCACTAGAGACGGACTACGCGCAAAGGTTTCTACCATACCAATACAAAACACCCGCTCTACCGACCGGATTTAAAATAATAATATTTAATAGTTTCTTGCATGCAGCCCAGAAGATAAGTGGCTGTCCTACATTACCGATCACTTATCGACAAAACTTATGACACGTTTATAACCTAAGCACGTGTTAGCTATTATTTTGGTTATGCTTGCCCAACTGGTGAGGCCTCATTTATTTACGATATTTGAAATATTGGGGACTTGAATTAGGTTCAACTATTATAATGAAATAATGTGATATTGTGTAATCTGTCAAAATATAAAATGTTCATACTGTAAGTATTGCCATTATGTTGAAAACTTTATATTTCTGCTAGCGAATCTTCCATTCTTTCGTTGTCAAAACTGTTTTCTGCATCATTTTTTCTTACATCGTCGATTTTCAAGATTTTAGTACGTAACACTATCTCTATGATATAATAGATTTATTTAATGCAAAGTAATATTGAAATTGTTAAATAATAGCGATGTTATAAGCAAAGTTACCTTTGCCCCACCGGTTGGCGCTGCCCCTCCTTACCCTACATGAATTCCAAATTATACTTCCAAAGCAAATAAAAACGTTGTGAGGATTAATTTGTTCGTGCTTCCAGGATTCGTAACCATGCAAAAAAATTGTATTCTCTTGCATCTAACAGAATTTTTTCTCATTGTATAAAGCGTCAGCAATGTATTAATTATCTGCGTGTATCAAACTATAAATAGTTCAAAATTATTTCGTAAAACTTTAAACGTTGCAACATATCATTGTGTAAACGAAAGGATTTAAAATCCTTTTTCTATAAATTGAAAGGCAAATCCGAGTACGGATTTATTCGGATTCATTTGGATTGAAAATTTGGTTCGGAGTGAACCAGATTTAGTCGGATTTTTTTTTTTTTTTTTTTTTGCTTTTCAGGAAGGCGCCCCTACACATCGCCCCAAGGTACCCAGTCCGCTACTGGGTAATTTCGAGTGAATTATTTGAATTAAAATCGTTGAAATAAAATCGTGTGAAGATACATTTAAATAAAGGTTATTCTGGCTGTTCTCCAGTCATGGAGAATACTACGTCCTTCAGATAACTAGGAGGCCCAGACACAAGTACATGACGCCAATATTGTTCTACATAATAGTGATGACGTAATTCACCCCACTGTCGAATGCTGATGTGCGCAACCATATGGTCCCTCTCACGTAATACAGCAATAACGCCACGGTGCCTTATTGGACGAATTTCCATGTTTCTTTCTGATCCAAAGATAAGGTTTCTGAATCTCACTAGCCGACCTTCAGGAATATCGAGGTCTGGGATTTGATCAATACGACGTATGTTAGGAACAGGCTGATTGGGAGACAGATTCCTCACCTGTGAACTTAATTCTGTAAGAAGACAATATAAATACATATATGAATTTTAATTAGGAATATCAGTTTTTCACATGTTTTAAAACAAATAGTTCACTGATTGATTTTAAGTAACATAACTCACATTCATTACTTCCATGGTGTATTTGACAAAATTTGGTCGAAAGTTTGTACAAAGGATATTACTAATTTAGCGCTATATTAGTTTGCGATTATTGGTACCCATTGATACGAGCAATCACCCATTTGTTGCACTATTTAATGAAAATCATACTATATTTTACTATTTATATTTTGCTGTGGAGAGATAGAAGGGAACATTTTTATAATACATACTACTTTGAGTAGTAATTGGTACCTGTTAGTAGATAGACAACATTTTTTGCAATGAATATTAAAAATATTTAATTTATTTCTGCAATGGATTGCAGTATTTAGAAGAACTTTAGTAGTGTCAAAAGGGACTAGCGCACCGAATGACTACTTGGGAACAACTAGCTCTACCTTAGTGAAAAAAATCGCACTGGAATGGACTGAAACTTTGATTGACGAAATGCATGCTCACGGTAAATATAAAGGCTAAGTTTCAGGCGATGAATGGAGACTGGTTGTTTGGAATGTAAAGGGGTGAATCACGAGAAACTATGCACGTGAGGAAGATTAATATTTTATGTGTACCTGAGATAATGAAGAAGGGATGCGAAAGTAGAAAAATATAAAATGGGGTGCTGAAAGGCGGTTCTGAAATATGGGCAGGAGTAGATTGTGAATCACATGATAGGCAAGGGGTCTGTTTGATTATGAATAAAAAAGCAAGACAACATCTCAGAGATCATGATTTTGTATCTCCCAGATTTTGGTGGGCTAGAATAGGAATCGGAAGGTTATTTATCATAGCGCGCTACGCCCCAGTTGATAGTGATCTGAGAGCAATCAAGGGCGCCTTCTGGGACACTCTAAATGATACAATAAGTACTTGCAATCATGGTGAAAGAATCATTCTGCTAGGAGATATGAACGGATGTGTCGGCATTCAACACCAGGGCACAGATACAGGAAGGGTGCTAGGTAATTTTGGAGATCCAAGAAAAAATTATAACGGGGAAAAAGTAATGAGCTTATGCTTAGAAAAGGGCCTTTTTATTACAAATACTTGGTTTCGACAGAAAATGATCCACATGTACACCTGGTGTAACGGAAATAACCACAGTATAATAGGCATCGTTATTGCGGTTAAAAGATACAAGAGTCATGAGATGTTCTGAATGCAACACTGATCATTAACTTGTGGTGTCCAAAATAAATTTAGGCTGGTGATGGAAAAGAAAGAGAACAAAAAAAAACGAAACAAACGAAAATCAAGATAGAAAATGTACGGAAACTGGAAGTGCGAATAGATTTTCAGAATAAGATAAACAAACGCATAGATAGGGCAACTTGGGAGGTGCTAATAAGCAATAAAGATATAGAGGACGCATGGACTATGTTACGGGATATCATTGTTAAAACTGCGACCGATGTGAGTAGTACGGCGTTTTTAGGAAGAAAGTCTAGTGATGCGTGGTGGAATGATGAAATTCAGGCAGCCCGACAAGAAAAGAAAAAAACGTACAAGAGAACATTGAACATCACAGGTCTTAGCAATCAGGAGCGAAATAGATTTAAAAATGATTACAATATCAACAAGAGGAAAGTTAAACGAATAATCAAGGAAAGAAATATAAAATCAGAACAGAAGAAGAGAATAAAATACAAAATGACTTTGAAGGAAGCCAAAAACTGATATCTAAATCTATGAAGGAAAGTAAAAACACAGAGTTTGTCAGAATGTGAAACAGCAAAGGTAAAATGCCATATGATACAGACGGGATATTAAACGCTTCAAAAGACTGTTTTAAATTATCAGTTGTAAGAATCTGTGTCATTGAGGTCAGGGATATAATCACAAACTTGAAAAACGGTAAGGCTGCTGGTGTAGACAGTATGAGCGCTGCAATGCTTAAATAGGAGGCGAGTACATACCTCACAGGTTGTGCGAATTGATAGATTTATGTACCGAGATGGGAGAAGTTCCAGATGACTGGAAAAAGCGATTATCGTCCCAATATACAAAAGAAAAGAAGATAAAAGCATCTGCAATAATAGAAAAGCATTTGACAAGGTAAATAGAAGTAATATTTGGGAAGTCCTCAAAGAGTACGGAGTCAATGGATGGCTCGTACAAGTGATAAAAATAATATATATGCAGGTAGCGAAGCAAGTGTAAGGGTAAATAGGGAACTGAGTAACTGGTTCGATGTTATGCAAGGCGTTAAACAAGGATGCGTTATGTCCTCATGGCTATTTATCATATTTATGTCTTAGAATGACCCTCTTCGACGAAGAAGGTTTAGATCTCGAGACAGTGAGGGTATTTGGGTTAGCTTTCGCAGGTGACAAAATTGTTATGGCAGAATCAATCGAAGACTTGCAAAGAATGGTGAGTAAACTGAAGACAAGCATGAAGAACATAGGCTTTGAAATTAACGTAAATGAAACGAAAATCATGGTTTTTGAAGGAAAAGGTGAGGAAACAATGTGCAACATAGTCCTAAATGATGAGAGTTTAGAACAAGTTGATAAGTACGTATATCTAGGTAGCCTATTCACTACTGCCGGAAAGATCGATGAAGAGTTAGATAGACGCATAAACGAGGGTAACAAGTTTATCAGTAGAGCAGGGTCCATTATCAGAAATAAAAAAATATCAAAGAAAGCTGAAATGCTAGTACATAATTCTATATTTGTACCGAGTTTACTATGCTGTAGCGAGACATGGACCTGTCAAGAAAAGGACAAGAGCGAAATTATCGCGATTGACATGAATTTCCTGCGCAAAATATGCGGGAAAACACTGATGGACAAAGTCCGAAACGAGACAATTCTCAAAGAATGTGGTACAAGAGAGACACTAGTTGACATATGGGAAAGAAATCAGTCAAGATGGTTCGGACATGTTGAAAGAATGAAAGATGAACGACCGACGAAACAAGTGTATAAAGGTGAAGCAAATGGCAGTATGCCCAGGGGCAGACCGCCAAAACAATGGTGAGAGTGTGTGAATGAGACCTTAATCGGAAGAGACATAAGAAACCATAGATACATGAGAGCTTGCATGAAAAAATGCATGGACGTGAAGGAAGCTAGAGAACTATGCCAGGACAGAAAAGTTTGGCGACAAATAGTTTATGAGGAAAGTGTCAATAGTGTGAATGGCGTCTGAAACAACTAACCTTGAATACTGATAGGTCCGTGTGAGGAACCCCACATGACGACCATGTGAGGCTCTTCACTTGGGGTGATCGCTAGAGAGATTGTTTAGCAACCTGGGTCGGAGCAGTTTTGCGAAACGAACGTGTTATTTAAATAAATAACACGAGAATTTTACATCATTTAAAAAAATCTATACCTCTTTCCTCACATTACTCCTTTCCTCACCAAGCGAGTCACGCCTACCCCAAAAGGGAAATGGCTTAATGGTATAAAATAATAATAAGCTAAACAAATCTGGCAAAAATCACTATTGACAATGCCTAGATTCATCACTACTACTGTTTTGAAGTATCAAAATGATAACATAAACACTTCCATTGCAACATATGTTAGTAATTTTTCCTGCAAAAAGATTCGCCGTGTACTTACGCTGCTTATTTTTACAAATCTTCTCATTCTTATTCGCAGACGTTGTTGCGTATTTGATAAACTTGATATTTTCATTTATTCAGATATCTGCGTTTCTCACAAGCTTAAACAATAAAATCGTATAATAATTTTCATCTCCAAATCTTTTATATTTTGTTCGAGCCATTATTTTGATCCGTGAATATCTATCTCATTGATTTTTGTCAACAAATTTGTTGATTTATTTGAAGGGCATACCTGCTTAGTAGATAATTTAGCATTTGAAAACATAATGAAGTAAATTTCCGCCCAATCCTCAGATACAATGTCTGTATTAATCCATTAGGACTTTTATTAACTGGGTTGAAAAACATTTTTCATGTAATTTGAGACTATCTTAACGATTTTTCTTATGAACAATTTTGTTTTCTGAAAATCAAAATTAAAATTGATTTTTTGAAAGAGCACAACTTTTAAAATTGTTGTTCCATTTAAAAAAGTACTCGTTCTATACTTGTTTTATACTCTTTAAAATCATGTCGAAGAAAAACTGGGATGGAAATACTTTCTCTATCAAATTGAGATTTTTAGTCTCGAGGGTACCACGTTCAACTTATACGCAGCACCCGCGCATGAATACTGTAAGGTCTAACGTGCCTCTAAACTTACATTCAGCCAAAAAGGAATGATAAGGAGTGATATCTCTAATGCGTGAAGGCAGTCGAATGTGGATATTCAATAATATCTGCAAGACTACTCCTTGTATACGCAGGTAAGGTAAACGTCCCAGTAATCGTGACCTTAGTCCCAGTAATCGTGATGCCAATTTTCTTGCTTTTTATTTCATCTGAATGAACGTAATTTCTATTTGCCATTATAAAATGCTAAAAATAAGTGAGTTTTATCATTAAATGTTACTTTTAACACATTTTTGTAACAATATATTCAAACTATAACCAAGTTTCACGATTACTGGGACCGTCGCGATTACTGGGACATTTACCTTACTACTCCTTACTATTTCTATATGCATTTTACTATCTTGGGATGATTTTTGTGTGTCTGTATAATGTATATTATATAATCATTTCATATATCATAATCGTAATCATATATTTATTAATCAATAACAATTGAGACAATCAAGAGCACAGTCTGAATCATCCCTACAGATGAGGTCCTACTTTCGCATAATTGCTTTTTTGTAACCTTTCTTTCTTTTTCAATTTTCGGAGAAAAATCCGTTTCTTCTTGCTAAGGAATACCGATAAGGGCAAGATGAATTCTACCTCCGGTCGAAATCACTGAATGGTGCTTTAAAGTACCCGCTATTGTTACCGCAGTGGTTCCGACCGAAGGTGTAACTCATCTTGCCCTTAAACGGTATTCCTTGAAGGAAAAACGAATTTTCCCCTGAAAATTAAAAAACTAAGAAATTTTGCCAAAAAAAGAGTAAGTAAGCAAAAGTAAGACCTTATTTGTAGCGGTGATTCACACTATGTTCTAGATTGTCGCATTGTTAGTGATTGTTATATATATATATATATATATATATATATATATATATATATATATATGATTATGATTATGATTATGATTATGATTATGATTATGATTATGATATATGAAACGACTATATAATATACATACACTCAAAAAATTATCCCAAGATAGTTAATGCAAGTTGAGAGCAACGTTAGACTTGACAGAATTCGTGCCCGGGGGCTGCGTAAGTTGAACGCGGTACCCGTGAACTTCAAAATCTCAATTTGACAGAGAAATTATCTCCATCAAATTTTGTCTTTTACATGATTTTAAAGAGTATAAAAATGTTATTTTTTGAAAAAAAAATTTACGTCACATTTTTTCGAAAAATAAATTTTAATTTTGATGTAAAAAATTAAAAATAAAAGAAAAAGTCATTCTCATCGTTTCAAAGTATACGAAAAGAGTTTTCTTAAACACTCAAATAAAAGTCTAATCGGATAAGCCTAAAATAAGTTACACTAACGTGAAGGTTGAAAAGCACGTGAAAAAGTGAAAACGTCAGGTCTCTGTAATATAATTCAGCGAAGTTTCAACCCGATGAAAAAAATAGTTTTAGGTAGGAAGATTAGAGTATTCTGCCCCGTATACTTAAGTCACACTGATAAAAATACAGTAGTATTTGTTCTAAGATTTGATTTCAGACCCATTCCAAGGTAGATACTTCATCTTATTTAAAACAAATAATATAAACAATGGTAATACTTTATTCTGAATTTGAAATAAACTCAAGTTATACTTGATTTGGGTATAGTTTCCAAAAGTACTTATCTCCGATTGATTTGAAACTGCCAATACTAATGTAATTTGACTCGTTGATTATGAAAATGAATGTGAAAATACTAGCAAATTTGATTTTCATGATCCTATCTCCCAAAATAGGTTTTTTTTGTTACATTTTACATATGTAAAATTTTTTTTGATCATTTTCGTATTTCGAACAAAAAAGTAAAAGTTAACATAAACAGAACGAAAAAATTGGTTTTCCTTACCAGGATCGCAAATTTTAAGGTCGGTGATTCATTGCGACGACAGCCTCAAAGTAGGACCTAAACCTTCCCCTTTCCAACGTTTCGTGGGGGTCGGAAGGTACCCCTGTGACTGCTCACAGAAATAATGTAGGTCACATACCTTCCCCTTTCCAACGTCTCGTAGGGAGCGGCAATGCACCTCCGTCACTAGTCACAGAAATAATGTAGATCACATAGGTTCCCCTTTCCAGCGTCTCGTGAAGGGCGGGAATGCATCACCGTCGCTGGTCATAGAAATAATAAGGGTTACATACCTTCCCCTTACCGAAGTCTCATAGGGGGGTGGGAAAGTAAGCCTGTGACTGGTCACAGAAATAATGTTGTGACCTACATTATTTCTGTGACCAGTCACAGGAAGGGATGTGACCTTCCCCTTTGCAACGTCTTGTAGGGAGCGGGATTGCACGTTCGCATACCTACCCTTTCCCAATGTGTCGTAGGGGGCGAGAATGAACCCGCGTCGCTAGCGCAGAAATAATGTAGATCACATACTTTCCTCTTTCCCGCGTCTCATTGGGGGCGGGAAGGTCCCCCGTAATTGTTCACAGAAATAATGTAGGTCGCATACCTGCCCGTTTCCGTAGTGGGAATCTGTAACCCATATGCGGGGCGTCCCCAGGTGGCGGATAGGAGAATGCTCTCTAGATATAGAGGATAGGGCGGAAATTAAATAATTTTTCACGGCTCGAACAGACTGGGTGAAGGATACACCGAGAAAAAAACCAGATCAGTTCCTGCTGCGGCTGGCTGGGAGTGCTCTGAACCATGTTCGGTTGGGTGGGTCGAAAAAATTAATTTGTCTAAACTTCAAAAATCTACGGGGCCTGGAAGTTTTTGTATGCTACAAGTAGTTTATCCTGAATATTTCAGTCCAATGAAAAAATAATTCAGCTATCGCAAGCATATTCAATTTATTAACAGCGGACAGCACAAATTTTATTTTATATCCATTTATGAATTTGGATAATTCTTGCTGACTATAATTTGTAGTCCATATTACTGCCAATATATCCTGCATGATGAAGATGAAGATTCAAATTTAAAAAACTGCACGATTCCACTATAACTGACTAAAAGTGTCCAAAATGGACGTTTCGCTTGATTTAAATTCCCCCCTCAAATCAGCGTAAGCAGTATTAAAAATCTGGTAAAATCACACGCTTTTCGAAAAAATAGAACCTTCAAAATAAGACCAACAAACTTAGAAAAACTTTATTTTTCACTGAGTTGTGACCGAAAATGTGATCACATATTTGTTAGAAAAATGAAAAATTCAAGATTTGTTAGCTTTTGTTTCTTTTTCGTCTGTAACTTCCTTCTCTGACATCTTTCTGCTGTGAAGATGTGCATCCAAGGTGACAAGGTTTTGTTCAAGTTAATGAATTAATGGCTCGTATATTAATTTACCTACACTGAGAAAAATGGATTATATGGAGTGGATAATAGAATTAAAGAATAATACACCATAAAGGAAAGTATAATAGCGCGTATAGTCTATAATATTTTTCTAATATATGAAGATGTTACCAAATATCATCTCGCGATGTTAAATTCTTATAATCTTCAGGAATTATATTTTAACATCTCAGATTTTTAAATATCCAGGCGTCTGTGTAGTCTCAGATGGCACGTCTCATCGTGGCCCGTGTCATATGCATCCGTTCGCATTAAAACAAGTAATAATTAAGTTGTAACATGATTATTAGTGCTGAATTACACGTGATTCAGATTTAGAGAATGGGTAAGCTTATATTTCTTTTCATTATGCGTCACTGCCATCTTATGCAAGTGCAGAAACTTTGGATACGCCATTTAGAATTTTTCAATTTAGACCTCGGATTCATCATCAACGACCAAAAACCCCCTTATTACTGACTATCATTCAAATAACGTGACTTTTGCATTTCAGTCAACCATATTAAATTCGCCATCTTTAATTTCTTAATTTTGACCACGAATTCGTCATCAGTAACCTAACAACCCCCTTATTCTTTCTTAGTCTTTCATTCTTAGTCTTTCATACAAATCACGTGACTGGAGTTTTAGTCTACCATATTGGATCTGCCAGAATGGATCCGCCACTTTTAATTTCTCAATTTTGATCCCATATTAGTCGTTAGCGACTTGAAAATCCTTTAGTCATTCCTTTCTTTCAATTCACGTGATTTTCGCATTCCAATCCACAACATTGGATACGCCATATTGGATCTGTCATTCTGAATATCTGAATGTTGACCCCGGATTCGTCATCAGCGACCTAAAAAACCGTTATGAAATGAACTTTCATGATGAATACGAAATTAATTGCTTCTAACAGTTTTGGCACACAACGTTGATTTCGAGCCACCATTTAACTGGTTAAAGTTTATTGTTCTTATCTTAAATGTTATATTTTGCTAGGAAACATGCGATGTTACCAGATTTTTGATACTTAAAAAATTAATTGTTTCGACCCACTCTATGTTCGGCATCCACCAGCGTGGCAAGAGGCTAATTTGCGTTTATACTGCCAAGGTGACAGTCGTAGCATGGGACCAGAATCCAGCCCCTGCGGGGCGTTCATCTAGAAATGGTTGTTGTATGCAGTGATTGGAATCTGCATTGCCGCGGGCGACTTCCGGTCCGTCCGTTTTTCAGGACTGTTTGAACGTAGGCTGGCCTCCAGGCAACTGAAGTAGGACTGAGTTCCGAGGCTATACCCGTTTTCAGCTATTTTGGCCCAACCTTCGACGCACTATGCGCTAGCGACAATTAATGAAGACCAAATCACCCGCAGCAGCTGCAGCTCAGATGATCAAAGAGGGTCAACCAGGTCTAAAAAGAAGTGTTCAGTGTCAAGTCCGGCAGAAAGTAAGGCCACAGCGTCGATGAAGAAAAAAAACAAAATGCTTTAAGAGTACCAAAAACCAATCAACAGGTGAAGTTACGCTCAATGGAGATAAACCGCAAAGGACAAAGGACGTGAAAACGACATGGCAACAAATTAGAAGCCCTACCGAAAAACGGGAACAGAACAGCGCCATAGAGTTATGCTGATGAGGCCGGTGCAGCGAAAATCTTACGCGGAGATTTTGAAAGGTATTAGGTCTAAGATGAAGCCTTGAGAAACCCAAACCCGCATTAGGTCGATCTGCTGGTATAGGAGACGAAGGATGCCTAAGCCTTCGGGGAGGCAGTATAGAAGCACTTGAGTGATATGGTAACCATGCGGAATCTCGTTCTTAAAGTCACACTACGTCGCCCGCAAACATGCAGCAATTTAGTATCATTAAAATCTTTTTTCCTTTCTGTGCCCTCCTCGATCGACAACAAACGCATCTGAAAACGCATGTTAGAAAAAGCTTGAATTATGTATAATAAGCGTACATGCAATAAAAGGAATAGACCCAGGAAACGAGAGTGCCGGGAGCACCGAGGTTTCACGTTCGCGATTTCTCTCGCGCCACAAGCCCAGCGAATCAAATCACGGCCCCACCACCAGGCCTGTGGTGGCAAAGTCGTCGAAAAGATCCTCTCTTCACTACAGTTCCCACCACCGCGGAACTCGAGATGACAGGCGCTCCCGCGCCATCATAACGGCCAATCGCTGGTCGCCCGCCACCATGTCCTACCTGACTGGCGCGCACGCACCAGCGGGTATGGGCATAAATACAAGCAGCCTCGCTCCCCGAGACACCCATTGTTTCAACGACGCTCGACGCGCAAGGTCGAAACTCCAAAGCAAATCGAAAAAGCCTACGACGTGCAAGGTCGCAGTGCCACTACGTGAGAAGTCTACAGCCAGCAGCAGCCAGGGCCTACATATCATAGGGACCACTCAGCACAACCTACTACTGCATGGATAACCCCAAGGCCTCACTCTCTGTGCGGCGTTCTCGGTCCTGGGGTCGAACGAAAAATTTAATATAGCTGTTTATTGATTTTTTGTACGATTGTACCCGACCTCCCTTCTTCCCTGATCCCGCATATTATAGATGTAGCTACTTTATTCTATTGTCATCAAACATGTAACTCTTAGGCGTAGCACTACATCCTTCATGGGGTACCTATTAGATGCCTCCCAAAGGGGACCTCTAGCTCACCGATTAAGGGGAACACCCAACACTCTCTTTATCGGGAATGCGGTGGTTGCCCCTAAGGGGGACCTCCCGGATTTTCAGTCAAGGGTTACACCTAAACACTTCTCACTACACTGCCTCCTTCATCGGGTACCTATCGGGTGCCTCTCGAGGGGCTCCTTAGTTCCCTGATCGAGGGGGGATCACCCCGCTCCCTTCGCCGGGAATTTGGTGGTTACCTGTGAGGGAGACCTCCCGGATGGTCAGCCAAGAGATACACCCAGGCACCACTCACTACACTGCCTCCTTCATCGGAGACCTATCGGTTGCCTCTCGAGGGGGATCACGCCTGCTCCCTTCGCCGGGAATTCGGTGGTTGCCTGTTAGGGAGACCCTCCGGATTGTCGGCCAAGGGATACACCCAGGCGCTACTCACTACACTGCCTCCCTCATCGGAGACCTATCGGTTGCCTCTCGGGGGGACCCTTAGTTCCCTTATCAAGGGGGATCACGCCGCTCCCTTCGCCGGAAATTCGGTGGTTGCCTGTAAAGGGGACCTCCCGGATTGTCGTTCAAGGAATACACACAGGCTCCACTCACCACACCGCCTCCTTCATCGGAGACCCATCGGTTGCCTTTCGGGGGAACCCATAGTTCCTTGATCAAGGAGACTAACACGCGCCCCTCATCGGGATCCCGGTGGTTGCCTACAAAGGGGGACCTCCCGGTTCGTCGGTCACCCAGACACTCTTCACATCACTACCTCCTTCATCGGTGGTCTACTGGTTGCCTCCCAAAGGGGACCTTTAGCCCGACAATCAGGAAGAATCTCACACGCTCCCTTTATCGGAAACCCGGTGGTTGCCTGCGAAGGGACCTTCCGGGCTGCCGATCAAGGGTATACGCCCCCCCCCCCCCCATCCTATCCATTCTCCTCTTATCCAAGGCACCTTTGTGGAAATCCCAGTTGCACCACGCATATCTGTCTTCTACCAGGACAGCCAACCTCCCAAGGGTCCCCCCATTTTCCCCTCTTCAGGACCACCACACCACGAAAATTATCACAACGGACGAATGATGATGAATGAACCATCCCACCCTTTCACAAACTTACCGAAAAATCCCATAGCCCACCAACAATAATTGTGGTCATCCTCCTCAACCTCTCTCCCCAAGATTTCTTCCCATTGTCCGTACGCCCTTCATAGGGGAATTTGAAACGGATATTGGGGATTCGCAAATTTGGGTCCCTCAACTGACTACAACTAGAACTTTTGGACCTCGAACGTGTCACAATCAAGAAGGATGTGGGGAAAGCACTGAAGAGAAACCTTAGCAAAAAAGACAGGCGGGCAGAAAACGTGGAATGATTACGTGTTTCACCCAGGCATCTAAAAGAATAGCCCTTCTTATAGAAAACTGGGAGATCGTAGATTAATTCGCTTTAAGCGACTAACAAAACATATTTTTTAATTTAGAAGACAGGTCAAGAAGCAGGATGTACCATAGTTAAGCCCAAAAGTGGGACCTGGCGAAAATGGATGCAGAGAAATTATCCCTAACATCAGTCCCAGAGCAGAGCAGTCTATTGTAGGAATCTCGCATTGGTTGCGAAAGCATAAGTGGAAGCCTCCATGCGACATCAAGCCTATGACGTATCGACGCCTCACAAGAAGGACACAGAAACAGGATCTCAGCCTATTGATGGAATGCAGAAATTGCAGACTTACGGAAAAAGTGTCTGAAATTCAGACGGAAGGCTACCAGAAAAAAGCGAATAGGCACAAACGAGATCCCAAAAACCAGGGAATTGAAGCTAGCCAAAAAAGAGCTGAGGATATCTATCAAATCAAGCAAGAAACAGAGCTGGACGACACTCCGCCAGGAAAAGGATAGTGAGCCGTGAATGTTAGGATGAAAAAAAAACTTGAAAGCTTGAAGCACTATCAGTGTGCGAGAAAATGGAAGCTGAAACCATGGAAAACATAGTGAAAGCGGTCTTTCTGGCACATCCGATCAGAGAGGTGGACCTAAGACTTAGGATAGCTTTGATCTATTTACATGATAAAAAACTACCAGGAGCAGATGGAATACAAGCGGAAGCCCGGAAAGTAGTAGCTTGCACGTGCCCACAGATTCTACTTGATATGGTGATTTGCTGCCTCGAAGCTGGACTTTTTCACGAAATGTGGAATGTCCAGCAACTAGTCCTGATCAGTAAAGGAAAAGGAGCCTCGCATTCCTCATCGGTATACAGAACTCTGCCGATACATTTGAGAAATTGCCCTGCTGGCAAGATTGGATATTCGAAACGCCTTCAAGTCGGCTAGGTGGAAGAAGACTATCAAATCTTTCGAAGGCTTCAAGGTACCACACTATCTGATGAGTGTAGTAAGGAGCCGGCACAGCCCAGAGCTCGATTCTTGGCCCAGACCTCTGGAATTTGTCTTACGATGGCATGCTAAGAATAGAGATACCGGACGAAACATATCTCAGAGGGTACAAACATGACACACTAGAGGTAATTGCGACAAGAACCACGGAGGAACTCCAGTGGAAGTCGAACCGCGTCATGCGTGGCGTGGCCGGATGGATGGAAAAACACGGGCTCGATCTGGCTACAGAGAAAACCGAGCTCGTGCTGATTAACGAAAAAGAACATCTACAAGTAAATACGAACGCAGGTAGAAGCTATAAAGCCATAAAGCACCTTGGCACTCAGCAAGATTTTGGCCAATGTGCATGTCCCGAGACTCAGCAAGTGCCAACTGCTAATGACAGTGGCCCAGTCCATCATGTTGTAAGAAGCGGAATTTTGGGCAGATGTGCTGAAGCAAAAAAAATGTATAGAAGTCGGATGGCTGCGGTGGAAGAATGGAAGAATGGCAAAACCGCTGGAATAGCGACCGAAGAGGAAGATGGGCCGCAATTTGATTCCACAGCTAAGTACACAGCTTGACCGTAATCACGGAGAGACCAACTCCCATTTAATACAATTCTTCTCCGGGCACGGAAATTTCATAAGAGAGGAAATGCTGGGAGCTCGAGTTGTATGTACTGTCAGGCAGAACGTGACGATTCACACCACATATTTTTTGCATGCGACCGATGGGCAGTTCTTAGGCAGTGTGGAAAGTGAGCTCGGAGAAATAACACGTGACAAAATAATCGGTGTATGCACATCTTGTTTGGGACATAAATCTGACTATAGAGGAATCTACGTTAAACGTTAAAAATGAAAAACTTCAGAACCCGGCGGCTTTCCACCGATTTCAATGATACCTTTTGCATTGTATTGCTAAATATGTGTATTTATAACTTAAACAAAAAAACCTGTTCGGTAATTTGAAAAACCAATTTTTTTCAAAAATATCCAAATATCGATAAAAAAACTTGAATACATAGAATAAATTAAGTCCTAGAGCAACAAAAACACTGTGTATAAAAAATTGTGTGTGAAGATTATTTTGGAAAGGGTGCATCGGTAAAAAACGAATTTTTGTAGACAACTTGTACATAAAATATGCATAGAAAATGATGATAATCACTTTCCCTTTGTCGGCCATATTTTCCGAGATATTCACTCCAGGAGTAGGGGGTGAGTTCTACCGCGCGGGTTGTACGCTTCTTTCGTAGCTCATATTCCGGAATTGGGTCGTTTCTGCATGACAGTGTACGGTACTGGAATTATATTGAATTTTACGTTCTGAAACTTAATTTCTATACATTTTCATCGAAAAACCATCTCATCTGGTGATATGAGCTACGGCAGGAGCGTGAGACCCGCGCTGTCAAACTCATCCCCTACTCCCAGGGTGGATATCTTGGAAAATATGGGCAACAAAGGAAAAGCGGAAACCATCATTTTTTATGCATATTTTATGTACACGTTGTCTGCAAAAATTAATTTTTGACCGTTACACCCTTTCCCAAAAATAATCGTCAAAAACCATTTTTTGAGGATGTTTTCCACGATTCAAGGGTGTCTCCACCCTTCATCCCGGTTCCTCTGCGACCGACGACGCAAGCAAACGTTGAAAATGTTTATTTAAAAAAAAAGGTTAATATTTTTTTGCTGAGGCATTGCACACTTTGTGCACAAACAACTTTGATCGTTTCGGGAGTCGAGCGAATTTTTAGCGAGCAAAAACTGTCAGTGAGAAAGTTGGTCAGGAAGGTTCAAAGAAGTTTTCTGGACATTTTTAGCTTAATTGATATAGTAATTAACAAACTGTTTATGTTTTAATTTTTAGACGCGATCGATTTTCTTTCGCGTAGGCGAGAGAAAGATGTTAATATTAATTGTTTCAATAAACACATAAAATACAAGATTTTTATCTTTGATTAAAACAATAATTTTAGATAAATTTATCTGACAATTTAACCAGACTTTCTTCAGTTAAAGCTTATGATTATCACTTTAAAACAATAGTAGATTTATTTGTATTGATTTTCAGGTTTTGGCCAGATAAAGAATGATTAATAAGATGTTAATTGTTTTTGTCTACTGGCCTATTTATTAAGTATAAAAATTAAGACAGTTTCGTCCATCGAAGCTAGACCTTATCAGTTAAAGAGCTCAAGATTAGATTGAGTTACAATGTTTTCGACGCAAGCATATTCGTAAAAGTTTCGTAATTTAGTAATTGTTTAGTTTGTCAGAATCAATTTTGAAAACATTTTTTATAACAAGTTGATGAAATTTAAATGGAAATTTGGAATAATTCTTTTGAGTTTTACCCATGGTCTTGGGTTTTTAATTTTAATAGTAAATCAGTTTTTGTATTTGGGCCAGCGCCATGTATACTTGCACGAGATCATGGGCATAATAGTAAATTTATTCTAAAAATGATCTCTAATTTTTTCAAGTAAAAGCATTTATATTGCGAAATTTTTTACAGATTTCATAATGCGTATTCAATTATAACTTTGAAAAAAGAGAATATTTTGTTTACAAATAGAGATGAGATAGAGGACACGAAGGATGCAAGAATGGAAAAATGTACAGATTCTTTATTTTTAAGAATTTTATGAAGCTCAGGTTTCTAGAAGTGGTAACGTTTAAGTATTTTAATTAGAAAGAAACAAAAGAATTACTATAAGCCATGATTTTCCATGCTTTATTGCATTTGAATGAAAAAATTTCTTATGTACTCTAAGGCAGAGTTCACTTGACTCGGGGGCAACAACGGCTTACCGGGCCTGGCGCAGCCTATGCTAGAGATAATCAATCGCGCCGGAAAATGAAAACATTACCAGTTTGTCAACTACTATTTCTATTGAGCTGAGACCTCCCAGAAAACTTCTTTGAATCTTCCTGACCAACTTTCTCACTGACATTTTTTGCTTGCTCAAAATTCGCTCGACTCCCGAAACGATCGAAGTTGTTCGTGCACAAATTTTGTAACGCCTCGGCAAAAAATTATTAACTTTTCTTCAAATAAAATTTTCAACTCTTGCTAACGACATTGGTCGCAGAAGATGACAGTGCATACTTCTCATGAATTTTACTTTAAAATATTAAAAAGTGCCGACTTCGTCGCGAGTTCAAGTGACCAAAGGCGAAATATTTTAATCGGAGAAAAACCCGTTTTTTGTAAATAATTCAAAACCCCAAAAAGATACAACTTCTTTTATTGAGAGAAAATATATGACATTCAATTTACGATGTGGATGAGAATCTTGAAAATTAAAATTCGAAACATTATTCTCACATGCTCAGGGGCCTCCCTACACATGATAAGAACACGAAATTAATATAGTGTTTTGGGACTTTAACCTTGAAAATCGAATTATCGGATATTTTCACCATTATTTTCGTAATCAGCGACTCAAGATAAATAAGTATGCGCAGTTTCAAATCAAAATAAGGAAAGTACTTCACGGAACTTTATCCCTTTATTTAATTATTAAGTGATTGGGTGTTACTTACCAATAGAATTTAGGAAAACAGCCAAGGTTAAAAAGATAATACGAACAGCGATCTTCATTTTCCTAAGTAGACAATATAAATTGAGGATATCCAACAATCTTTTTCGCGATTTCTTAATTGTTAAAGAACCTAATGGGGTCAACCAAGCGCGAAGGAGTGAAACCAGTAAAGTTATATACTAACGGTTATCTTATTCTCCTTCGAAGTGCAAGCAAATATTTATAAGCAGTATGTTATAAAGTATTTTATCATGCGCGGGTACAGGAAAAAAAAATCTTTTTTTATCCGTGAGAGAGTTCAGGTTTTACGTAACGCGCTTAAGGAGGAGGGGATCTAATGAATACATAAAATATTTACAACCACTACTATAACATCGGAACCTTGATATACATCGCCGGTCTCGGGCATGGGCTACAGCCTTGAAATATCGTCAATAAAATAAAGAATCTTCGAACGAAAACAGTCGGAGCCATGTAAACTATTTCAAGTAGGAATACATAATATGATAATAAGCCAAATATGCGTGCGAGTGGTCGCACTGCCCGCTATGTAGCTACGAAACTGCCCTTACCCGCCTGAGCTCACAGCACCTCCCTCTTATCCACGATTGCTGCCGGCGGAAATTCTGGGAAGGCGGTATATGAAGGGCCGTTATATCTAGATTCCAGTGTACCACTATTTGGTCGCATGGACAACATGACCATATCAAGTTGTTCCTTTTTATAATTAAACTTCCACACTCGGAACAACGGTCGATGAAAAGGTACTCTCATCTGAAGAATAATATCCTGAGACAATTTATTACCATTCAACAACATAATTAGAATTCTCTTACAAATTTGTTTCAGAATAATTTACAGTTATAGCCTCTTTTAAAGTTTCTATTCAGAAACGAATTTAAAAATTCGGAAAAAAAATTTAAGAAACTAACCTCGAGAAATTTTTTAGGATGAAGATGATAATATTTTCATGAGAAATAAATTGTATGAGATTTAATAATCAAAAATAATATTTACCTTTATATATTATTTCCCTAACTTTAAATTTTCATTCTGAAAATTATGTCAATGATTCAATACATTTTAAAATTGATTGAGAAGGGGTAATAATTTCGTTGAAATAAAAAAAAAATTAAATAAAAGAAAATGGCAAAAATATATAAGTAGTAGATATGTCTGTCAATTGAACTTTTTTAAACAGAAGAGATATTATGTTTTTTTTCAAACTTGTTCTCGGGTGAACCTGGTTTTTCATCATAGCCAAGTGCCTGATGAGATGAGGATGTTATGAGTTAATTTAATACGATGTCTGAAATCTTTAGCGATGATGTTGTAGGAGCAAAATTGAGAGCATAGTGTAGTTTGGAGTTCATATTTCACCGCTGTTATCTATACACATCGGTCGCGAGCGTTGGAGGTGACAACAGTCGCCTCTGGATGCATTCTTAGAGCTACCGTTCTCCACTCCGCAGATTTTTAGTCACTTGCTTCCTGGTGGTCTAGAAAATTCTTCACTATGCGACAGGTATACAATAAAACCGCCTTTTGAGCGGCTGCCAGTATTGTAATGACTCCTAAATGTTCAAGATGTTCGGTGCATCTTGCGTGCACATTGCCTGTAGCTGAAATCACAATAGGATGAATAGATGCATGTTTCAGATTCCTCCATATTATCTCTACTTCATGCCTTAGCTCGCTATACTTATGGATTTCAGTTGTATAGGTTTCTTGCAAATTTCGGTTGAGTGGACAAGCAATGTCGATGATGTACTCTTCCACCTTTTTTTTCTCGCATCACGATATCAAGTCGATTGGCTCGGATGTAATGATCCGTCTGGATAATAAGATCCTGATATAAGATGTAATCTTCGTTTTCTAAAACGGGCATCGGAATGTATCTATAGAAAAGCATCTAATCAGTTAAGAGTCCTGGGCTTAGGGTAAGTTTTATAACTTTATAATTAGTTTTATAATTATTATTTTGAGGATATTATTTCTTAACAAAAAAACAAAAAATTCGCCTTCTCTTTAATTTGTTTCATCAATGAACCGCATGTTCCATAAGTTTTTGGCTGACGAATGTTGTTGGCGTGAAACAGAAAGTATATCTCCTATATATAAATATTCATTGCTCACGTTGCAGTCTAGTCTACCGGGAATTTAGTATTGATTTGCAATTTGGCAAATTGATAACTCCGGCAGATGGGTGTTCTATTGAGTCTGTGCAATAGTGGCTAACAATGAAGGAATCATAGATATTGTTTCGTTCATTCGCCCTCTCATTTTCCTGAAAAGGTTGTTCTCTATAAATTCGAGCGTAAAGAAGAAAACCCCAACCATTGACTCTATGCTTCCGGGGCATTCATTGTTGGCATTTACTGCTCTGATTTTCGCCATTATTATGCTGAGAAATATCTTATTATTTTATTTAACTAGTGGATTTCCTTGAACTTAACCAGTGAAAACTCACTGGTTGAAATAGCTGGACGTATGTCACTGGTAATTAGTGAAATTTCACTTGTTCACTCAGCGGAATCCGGCACTAGTTTCATCATTAAGATTTCACTGATTTAATGAGTACTCAGTCGTATGCATTTTTGTCCATCGGGTCAGGTATTACACTAATAATTCATCACTTTTGTGTTTACTTTTGCATTACCCTCAAAACAGCACTAAATATCTTTCACCTTAGTGTGGGAGAGTCAGCCATTCTCTCAATGTGTACTCAACTGGTGAACTCTATGTACAGGTATAGTGGAGTCACTTACAATATTGAAAATATTGTGAATGTTAAAAATATCAAATTCGCTCACCTTCAACAACTTTTTACCGCTGAACGTGAGTTTGCAAAAACGAGTCGCAGTTGAGACCGTGAAAAACACGTGAGACCGTGAAAATACTTCGCTGGCTCAGTACAAACGATATTTCATGTAATAAGATTATGGTTTCCAAGTTTTCTCATGAAAGTACGTCGCAGGTTTGAGGTTAGTTCAAAGGAACAAGTACCGCGCAGAACTCTGCCTAGGACGGTAAAGTAACCCACCACCAACAACGGCTTACTTTGCTGCTCTTAACGACGTCCAAAAAGCGAGGAAAACATACTCGTGTTGCATGAAGAATTGCAAAGAAAGTTCCTCTTCCAATTCGGAAAAAAATTAGATGATAAAATTTATAAACTCTCTCCTAAAATTAGAATGGTAAAATTCAAATGTTTTTTTATACAAAAATCCTTTTAAGTTGAATTATATTAGTTTTAAGTCGGTTCAAATCAACCCTAGTCCCCTACCCTTAATCTTCATGACATATCCACTACACCTTAGTTGTTTGCAACCCAGTGTCCTGAAAATAGGGTTGCCGTTCAAAAAACCTGCATTTCGGGCTTGAAGTGAATGATACTGAATCTTTCAAAGATAAAGTCATGGATTTTGATTTTTAAGATGGTTACAAAAGAAATCTGTAGGAAGGAGTATCAAATAAAATAAAAAAATTCACGAACCATTGTCACCTAAACCACGGATATCTCGAAATAGTCAAAATCTCAATTTATAGTCAAGAATCACTCTACAAAAATCCAACGCCACTTTACTGTTCATCGCACTCCATTCTTGATTCGTTTGATGATGCTTTTGACAAACAAGAGGGACATATGGATCTTTCGTGATCTCAAAAAATGCCTTTTTTGCGAATATAGCAGTTGCTATAGCTGTTTTGGTCCACCTTCCAGGGGCAGAAAGCGCCACCGACATTTTGAAGATGATTGGCTGGTGGGGTAATTGGCTATCTCCCCACTCTGCGACAAGTGCAGGAGTGCGTAGGCGCAGAAATATATGCTCTGGGTTGTCCACATTCCGGTAGGTAGGGGACCACGGTAAATAATCCCTCAATTCTTATCTATACATGCAATCACAAAAAATGCCTGCTCATTTCCTGGTTCAGCGGCCACCGTGGATAACTTAAAATTAGCACCTACTTTATTAAAAATTCTCAAGGAAATTCGTTCGTATCATTTTACCTAACTGCTAGCTGATATTTGTTCATAAGTTTTATTATTTCTTACTGAATTATATATGTTGTAGGCAATAGGCCGAATACGGCATTAGGTCTAATGCCCGGGCAATAGCCCTAATGCCGGCACGAAGATGAATCTACCTGCGTCGACCTTTCTTTCGTCTAATTGCCCGAATTCAAGGTGGCACTTAGTCGTCTGCATGCACTCACGGCTCATTGCTCAGAGTATACCTGGGCAATAAGACGAATTTCATTTTGAATCAATAACTATTATACACTTACTTGGATTGTGGAAAATTGAGCAATCTTTTTAAAATATATGATGAATCTTCAACCAAATAAACTAGTTTTTAACAAAGCAGTTCGACTTTATACCAAGCAGTTGAATTCTTAACCAACAAAAGAAAAGAATTCTCGACGAAAAATGTAATAGTTAATATTTCAACCAAAAGACGAATATTTAACAATATAGTTGAATCCTCAACGAAAACAGATTATCAATGTTTAACCAAACAGTTGCATTTTTAACTAAAAAAGATGGAATTTCTACCAAAAGAATTAAATTTTCTGTGAAATAGACGAATTTTCAACTAAGTAGTGGATTTTTTCAATCAACAAGATGAATTTTTGACCAATAAGAATACTTTTCTACCCAAAAAATGAATTTTCGACAAAATATATGACTTTTATTTCAAATCAATATCAATATAATACTGATGGTTTTGTAAACTGGAAACAATCCTACAATATTTTTTTATTCAAAATTGCACATTGGAAAACAATTTTGCACGTCTTTCAAAAGAAAAAGATAAATTTTTAATCCAGAGGATGAGTTTTATAAAAAAAAACGAATTTTATACAAAATGAATGAATTGTTAAGCAATTACTTGAATTTGCAACCAATAAAGATGAATCATCAAGCATCAGAGACGAATTTTCCACAAAAAATTTGAATTTTCAAGTCAAAAAGATAAATTTTTGGAAGACACTCAAATATATAACAGAGAAAATATATAACTTTTCAATAAAATAATTGAATTTTCAATAAAAGAACCTCGGAAATTAAACTCATTAACTTTTTAATCAATGACGTTACATTTACTTTAAATCAGAAAAATGCTTTATCTACTGTTCGGTGTATTCTAAAAATGATGGAAGGAAAAAAGTGAGGAATATTTGCAAAATGCATAACATTATTTTTATTACATTATAACACATTCAGAGTAATTGCCACAGACTGCTACCTCCCACTTCAACAATCAATCCTAGGTAATCTTTTCGTCTAAGAAGTACATTTTTGCCAATTCTATTTTATGTATCAATATTCCTAGAAGTATAATTCAAAATAATGCATTAAATGTTTATTCCGATATTCTATTTTTTTCAATGCGCAAATTTAAATTCATGTATTTTGTCGGAAATTCATTTTTTTGGTAGGAAAGTATTCTTATTGGTCAAAAATTCATCCTTTTGTTTGAAAAAATCAACTAATTAGTTGAAAGTTCGTCTATTTCACAGAAAATGTAATTCTTTTGCTAGAAATTTCATTTTTTTTGGTTAAAAATGCAACTTTTTGGTTAAAGATCTATAATCTGTTTTCGTCGAAGATTCAGCTGTTTTTTAAATATTCGTCTTTCGGTTGAAATAATAACTATTACATTTTTCGTCGAGAATCCTTTTCTTTTATTGGTTAAAAATTCAACTAGTTGGTGTAAAATCGAACTGCTGTGTTAAAAATTTAATTTATTTGTTTGTAAATTCATCATCTTAGTTGAAAATTCGTCTTTTCTTAAATTAAAATATGATTTCGAACATTTTTCTTTGTTTGAAAATTAACCATTTTAGCGGAAAATTCAACTATTCTCCCAATAAAAATTGACGGATAATTGTAGCTTTCATTTTTTTTTGCAATGGGTTTATCCAACTTCAGATAAATATCTCTGGGATTTACTGTGAATATATTATAAGGCAATAAAAGTAATTTGATGTATTTCAAAAAAATTCCTCACTACTTTTACTCTCTTCATTTCTATAATGCGCTAACCAATAGATATAGCATTTTTCTGATTTCAAGCAAATATAGCAATATTGATT
Source organism: Andricus quercusramuli (assembly GCA_932178445.1). NCBI lineage: Eukaryota > Metazoa > Arthropoda > Insecta > Hymenoptera > Cynipidae > Andricus > Andricus quercusramuli. The sequence goes on from CAKNXH010061401.1 coordinate 534,121, forward strand.
TAAAATAAAAGTCATGTATTTTGTTGAAAATTCATTTTTTCCGTAGAAAATTATTCTTATTGGTCAAAAATTCATCGTGTTAATTGAAAAATAAACAAATTAGTTGAAAATTCGTCTATTCTATAGAAAATTTAATTCTCTTGCTACAAATGTGATCGTTTTGGTTTCAAATGCAACTGCTGGCTTCAAAATTATCAATCTGTTTTTGTTGAGGATTCAACTATATTGTTAAATATTCGTCTTTTGTTTGAAATATTAACTTACATTTTTTTATTTGGTTGAAGATTCATCATATATTTTAAAAAGATTTCTCAATTTTCCACAATCCAAGTAAGTGTATAATAGTTATTGATTTAAAATGAAATTCGTCTTATTGCCCAGGTATACTCTGAGCAATGAGCCGTGAGTGGATGCAGACGACCAAGTGCCACCTTGAATTCAGGGAATTAGACGAAAGAGAGGTCGACGCAGGTAGATTCTTCTCCGTGCCGGCATTAGGGCTATCGCCCGGGCATTATACCTAATGCCGTATTCGGCCTATTGCCTACGACATATACTTACATCGAATATTACCCTATTTCATTCTACATGACTTAAAATGAATTTTTAATGAAATGTCGTTCTATCCTCGGTTTACCGAACCAATTTATGTGAAATTTAACGAATACAAATCTTCTACATGTGTGTAATATTTACTCGTGATCAAAACCCTATTAAATTAACAAGAAATTAATCCCGTTATTTTTGGTTTTAGTTTTTTAGATTAATGAGCTCCATGTAATTTGTTTAATGATGGGTACATTACGTCTTCACTTGAAGAGTTTTCTAGCTATTTAAGTCATCTGAGACAAAGACCCATTGGCGAAGTTTAAAAATGCATATTGTAAACGAAAATACTTGTGCTCTTCATAAATTATAAATGAATCTTCCTATTAAATATGCGCGAGTTGGCGAGAAGACAGTGGCAACGGAAAAAACTTCTGAAAAATGGGGTTACTTCAGGCTCCTTATTCCCGACGAACAAACAACTTCTGTGCCAGGCCGCGGTAACTTACTTATGGCTTTATATTCTATTCTTATGAAAGAGCAGGCTCCACATGATGAGTTTTTCAGTCCAGAAAAAGGGCACTCCATGTTTTAAAAATAATCGCTTGCAACTGGTAACCGATATTTAATTGAATTAAAAGTGATAAATATCAATTAATATATATTTATTTTCAAAAGTAGCAGTAATTTCTGAATTTGCTCGAGTTTACAGTGCAGTTTAATTTGTTTACTTTGAAACGAAAGACACGATAGCTTTTTTTCAGTTTTAAATACGGATAAAGAAGTTTCTGGAGGAAAATTGTCGAAATGTGAATAAGGGGAATAAACTCGTTTGCAACATTAGGTTGTAAATGCAGAACTTCGTGACATAAATTATATTGCGAAGTTACAGACAAAATTATTCCCTTCTGACCCATTTCTTCAGATATAGTTCTTTTTATCTGAACTTTATACGATAAGGTAATTTATGTTTCAGATTCTATGAACTCCCAAGCTTGATAAGAATGTATATGACCTAACGTGCTAAATGTTACGTTAAAATGTACTTAAACTTATTTTCCGTTAAAAATAATGCAACTGTGTAATAATCGATAGTTACACTATCTGTATAGAATTTGTATGAGTTTCATGAACTGAGCTCACAGGAAAACCCTGGTGTTAAATTTGTTGCAGCTCAAAAGTCAATGTCTCAAAATGCGAATTTTCATTCTCATAATAATTTTGTAATTTGAAAACCGAATTTTGACTCATTTCGAGAGTCGTGGAGTGTTGGACCGAACCTTCATCCACCTGATCATCTGTCGAAACAATTTTTTGCGCTGCGCTATTCGGCATAAACAAATAATAAGCCGATTAATTACAATAATATTCACCTAATTTCCAATTAAACTTTATTTGATAGCGCTTATTAGTGATTTCAAATGAAATTAATAGTCCGTATTACAATATGCAAATCTTAGGTTAGACATGATCGTCATCACATTCAAACTAAAGCCGGGATGTAACGACCAAGTCATGAGGGCCGGTTCACAATGCGAGTCGTAAACGTTGACGTTCGAACGTATATGCGTATTTAACGTCATACGCACGTTGTTGCCAATTATCCGAGCAGTTTTGCCATTTCGAATTTTTATTTTCTCGCTGTGACCTTTGGCAACAACCTGCGTATGACATTTCGACAAATATGTACAAATAATTTTTTATTTAAAAAAGTCAATAATTGAACATTGTTATAATTAACTTCAAGAGGGTTTATTAGTAACAAGTAGGGGTGTGCAACATTTTTGAAAACCTGAACCCGATAGGTTGAGTCGGTATTTTTTTGGATCAAGTCGACCAAGTTGGGTTCCGGGTCAGCAACCTGGCTCGAAAACCCGAACACTGGCCCAAAATTTCAGTGAAAAAATGTCCTTAAATTTCTGGAAATTAAAAAACAAAATTTATCGAATTTTCGGACTATTTTGGGGTTTTGAGCCTGTCTGGGCTGTCGTGTTATCGGGTCGGGTCGCAAACCCGGTACACGACTAGACGTCACTTTGTACGTCATTAGTGAAAAATAGTAATTATATCTTACTGATCAACAATACTTGACAACATGCTTTTTTATGTTTTAAGGTAATATTGGACTCAAGCTTTAAACTCTAAGTTCAATCTCCTTATTTGTATAAATGAATACTAGAATGAAATATTTTTAGATACTAACCGGTACTACTTTTGTTAATAGAAGTGTATATGCAGAGGGAAAAGCAGTTTAATTCAATAATTGTTGCGTGTAATGAAATTTTTAAGGCAAAATTTACACGGAAGGGCCTTTTATAAACTACGTTACCAATTTTTAACTATTTTATACCCCTCTCCCCTGGCCCCTCTTCGACAAGCATAGCTTCGTCTTAGCTCTTACCCCTCTAAAGTAACGTAGACGTTAGCTAAACATGGGTCTTACGTTTATTCTGCGTTTTTTCGCGTTTCTAGGCTACGGTAATGAATCAAGAATAATTAAAAATATTAGATTCCATATCCCTAAATGTTGATACCATATTCAATTCAATATGAAGAGCTTCAAATTCTTAAGATTTTTGTACTAGAATCGATCAATTTTTAACCCAGAAATACAAATGTTCAACCAAATATTCAAATTTTCAATAAAAAAATTAATTTTCATCTCATCAGTGTCATTAACAACCAAACATTTGAACTTTCAAGCAGAAGAAACGTAATTTTAACAATATAATTGAACATTTAACCAAATAGTAAAATTTTCAACCCAAGAAGAAGATAGCAGAAATAAATGGCAAAAATGTCCCACTGATATTATTATACATATTTAATTTAAACAATTTATATAATTCAAATTCTTGATAGTGGAAAGTTTTATTTTGTGCCAGAGATTAATAAAAAAAATTTGTTGAATCTATTTTCATAATCAGGGACGAGGAGAATAGGTATCAAATTGAGTGCTTAAAGATGTACATTTCAGTATTTAAGCTTTTATGCTCTCCGAACCAAAATTGGTTGGATTAAATTAACTACTAGTGAAACTTTTCAGAATCTATTAGCGAAAACTGAGGCATTAAAAATTGGTAGAAAATTATTAATCCAAGTAGTTGTGATACGTCATAATTCTGTAGTGGAAAAATAATAGCTTGGCGAAAAGAAAACTATTTAGAACTGTGTATAATGATCTTAAAAAGTTATAAACATGGAAAAGGCGGAACATGGAAGTTTCATAGAACGACGTGATGGTGTAACATTTTTCACTCTATTGAAACAATAAGAAGTCCATATTAAGAAATTGTTAACGTGATCTAGTATTTTTCCATTGTCAAAATATTGCCTTCTGATTATTTGAACAAAGTTAAGTAAAATAAGAATTTTTTACAATCTCAAAAATACAATGGATCAATATGGCTTGTAAACATGACGTAGGCTACCTCAATTTAGAGAGCATGAGCTTCTGATTGTTTGAACATTTTTTTTTTCGAATGAGAGTTTTTTAGACATTTAAAATTACAATGGATCAATGGACTCTAAAAATTACTTATAAAATTACTTTCTTCATAGTTGTAAACTTACTAGTTTTAAATGAAAAACATCACTTTCAATGAAGTAGTTTCACAAGATTTTATGAATTTTCCTCTATAAAGTAGGTAAGAATTGGACTCTCATTGGACTCTGGCTGTCCAATTCTTACCTAGAACGTTCTAATGGTTTCAAACGGAATTTTAAAGGTTTGGTTTAGCCGCGAGTATTTGAAGAGAGCAGGATCAATTTTTGTGAAAGAAAATCAGATTGGCAACAAACACTTACTATCGTTAAAAGAAACGCAAAGTGATAAATGTATCTGCACTCAGAAAGTTATCTGTCTTATCTTATGACAATAGATGAAAAAGTAATTATTCGAGAGTTTTGGTACTCACCACGTAATCTAAGTGCACAATATATAAAACCACGGAAAAAATTGTCTTTACGAAAAGTTTCAGGAACATAATGCATAAAAAACACGATGCTTTTGCTTCGAGTATTGTATCGATCGCCATTTATTAATATATCCACATATAGAGAGCCGAAAATTTATCGAAGCAAAATATAGGTGTTACACTCTGCTTTCGGAAACTTTTGTTGGATTATGTTCTTTGGGAGTAAGTCCATATAATTTCAAAATAGGTTAGGATGAGCCTATGTAGGTAGAAAAGTTTCGAAATTCGATGAGTCCATGAAGGTAGAAAAGTATAGAAATTCGATGAGTCCATGAAGGTAGAAAAGTATAGAAATTCGATAATCAAAAATCGATGTCTACCAGAATATCTGACGGAGCTTGCCAGAAAATCTGGTCAAGCTTACGAGAATATCTGGCCACGTTGATCAGAACGTTGTATTCCCAAGCTACCAGAAAACTGTCTAGTAAAGTTTTTTGGTTAACTTTATCACAAATTCTGTGAATTTACGCGAATTTCTGGCAATATCAACCAAAAAATTCTCAAACAGAAAACTCTGATACTTTTAACCAGAATTTACAGTAAGGACATATTTAACATTCTATTCTAGTTGTGTTAACCGGAATTATGTTAGGTTTAACCAGAACTTTTTTTGAGTGTATTTCAATAAAATATCTGTTCAACCCTATATCAGAAAAAAATTCGTTTGATTCCAATAAACACTTTTATGAGTTTCTATAGGAAAAAAATCATATATACAACAGTAAGTGCCATAACGGTCTTTATTGTGCCAATAAGTAAGATATAATGCTGTGGTGTGAATATAAAAAAGTGTATTTCAGTCACTAAATTTTATTTGATTAAATAAATTGTCTTTCACTTTCCAAACATCAGTAAATTAAAACTTTATATTGAAAGAGAAAGAAACAACCCTTTATACAAAATTTTCTTTTGTACGCTCTTTTGTGGTACAAAAAGACAGTTGAAGTTAAAGTCCAGGCACGAAATTATTACTTTGAGAAAGTTCTACAAAATCGCCTCTAACCGTTTCTTGATAGGAATATTGGATTTTGTTTTGAATGTGTAATACAGGGTGTCCCACCACCTATGAACCTGCCGGTACTGGGTGATAGAGGACAAAAAAAGAAACAGAAACGTCCTCTGGCAAAATTTGATCTGGGCCTTAGTTTGGGCACAGTAAAGCTTCAAAGTTGGGCATAATGAACCAATCAGAATCAAGCTTTGGCAACCACTTTTTGTCTCATACGTGTTAAGATAGTGTGTGTGCTGGCGGTTACCTTCAGCTCCCGCAAAAATTTCACATCGTTGATCTTTGATTGTTTCTACGAGACGAGAAATTCAAGCCTTTAAATTTGTTTAAATTCTTAGTTGTTCTTGCAAACGTTTATTACCGTCCTTAAAATAACATAACATTTGCTCAACCTAAAAAAGATGAATTTCAATTTAATACAGTACTTTCCTGACATTTCATGTAAGAAAACCAACAAAGATGTTTAAAATTCAGAAGACCAAACGAAATTTTGTTCTTCAGAATTAATCTACAAGTCTAAGGTAAGAAAAAACGTTTCAAACCTCAGAAAGAAATTCTCAGTGATTCGTCTCAGAAATTTTGTTACATTTTTGTTGTAAAACCAACAAAGTAACTTAAAACTCGAAGGAACAAAACAAACTTCTGTTATTGAAAATTAATTAACAAGTCTATGATAAGTAATTCTTTGCGATTCATTACAAAATTGTTGGTTACATTCATTGTAACAAATTAAACAAAAAATTAAAAATGGGAAATCCAAACAAACTTTTGATCTTTAGAATTAACCAACAAGTCTAAGATAAGAAAACACATTTTCAACACCAAAAGTAATTCTTTTGCATGCGATGCAAATTTTTTGTTACATCTATTACTACAAAAACAATAAATAAATCTAAAGCTGGGGAAACGAAACGAACTTTTGTTCTTTAAAACTAACCAACAAGTCTAAAATAAGAGACACATTTTCTACCAAACGAAAGTAATTCTTTGAGATGCATAGCAAACTTTTTGTTACATTTATTGTAAGAAAACCAACAAAAAATTGAAACCGGGAAAACCAAACAAACTATTGTTTCATAAAATAAATAAACAAGTCCAAGATAAGAAAACTCATTTTCAAATCCTCAAAAGTAATTCTTCGCAAATCTCTACACAATTTTTGTTACATTTAATGTAACAAAACTAAATAAATAATTTGAAGCTCGGGAGACGAAACCAACGTTTGTTTTTTAAAAATACGCAACTAGTTTAGAAATCGAAAACACATTTTGAACCTCCAAAAGAATTCTTTGCGATTCATTGCAAAAATTCTGCTACATTATTTGTAATAAAGTTAAAAATATAGTTAAAGATGAGAAATCCAAACAAACTTTTCTTCTTTAAAACTAACCAACATAAGTCTAAGATGAAAAAACAAATGTTTTAACCCCAAAAGTAATTATTTGCAATTCGTTGTAAATTTTTAATAAATTTTTTATTACAAAAAAAAAATTGTAAGAAAAATATTAAGAAAACCAACAAAAAATAGAATCTGAGGAAACCAAACAAATTTTCGTTTTTGAAAATAAATCATCAATTTAATAATAAGAAAACTCATTTAAAAGCCGCAAAAGTACTTCTCTCTAACTTATTACACAATTTTTGTTACATTTAGTGTAATAATAATGAAACTTAAAAAAAAATTTGAAGATCGGAAAACGAAACGAACTTTTGTGCTTTAAAAATAATTAACAAACGTACAATGAAAAAAAAAAACAGATTTGGAACCCCCGAAAGTAATTCTTAGCGATTTTTTGGCATAAATTCTGTTACATTAATTGTAACAAAGTTAATAATAATTGAAGTTGGGAAATCCAAAAGAACTTTTGTTCTTTAAACTTAACCAACAACGGTGAAATCAAAAGATACATTTTGTTCCCACTAAAGTAATTTTTTGGATTCATTGTAAAGTTTTTGTTACATTTACTTGAACGAAACTAAAAAAAATTTGAAGCTCATGAAACGAAACGATCTTCAGTTCTTTAAAAATAACCAACAATTTGAAAATAAAAAAGTACATTTTGAGCCCCTAAAATTAATTCTTAGAAATTCTTTTCATAAAGTCTGTTACCTTAATTGTAACAAAGTTAAAAATAATTAAACATGGGAAATTCTAACGAACTTTTGTTCTTGAAAAATAGCCAACAAGTTTACAATGAAAAAACTTATTTGAAACCCCCCAAAAAAAATCTTAGCGATTTTTTTCATAAATTCTGTTACATTAATTGTAAAAAAGTAATTTTTGGGATTCATTGTAACATTTTTGTTGCATTTAATGTAACGAAACTAAAAAAAAATTTTAATGTCGTTGTACGAAACGATCTTTAATTCTTTAAAAATAACAAACAATTTTTTTTGCATTTAATTTAGCAAAAACAATAAAGAAATGTAAAGCAATTTTAAACCCCCAAAAGTGGTTTTAGTTTCTTTGTTTTGATTTCTGGAATAAACCAAGCGACTTTCGTTTTTAAGAATTAAATGAACAATTCTAACAATACGATAAAATAAATTTTGAATCCCCAAAGTTAATTCTTTGCGTATCGTTGAAAAATTATTGTTACTTTCAATGTTTACAGACCCAACAAAAAAATTAAGAACTCGGAGAATCAAACAACCTTTTTTTCTTTCAAATTTATCATAAATAATAAAATAATCTAAAGCTCGGGAAACGAAACGAACTTTTGTTTTTATAAATTAACAAACAAGTACAAAATAAAATAACATATTTATAACACCTAAGAGTTCTCCATTCATTACAAAATTTCTGTTACATTCATTGTAACAAAATAAAGAAAATTAAAGCATGGTTAAACGAAACGTACTTTCGTTCTTAAAAATAAATAAAAAAGTCTAAGATGAAAATACATTTTGGACACCCAAAAGTAATTCTTAAAGTAGTTTGATTTCAAGATTTCCTAAGTTCTTGATACTTAGCAACTTTAAATAAATTTTATCTTCATCGACTTGTGCGTAATTTTTATTTTATTTAATGTTCATCTTTTATCGTTATATCATTTTATTGTGTTATTTTTGTTTATTTGTATTTATTTTGTTCATTAAATTTTTTTTGCAGCATTAATGTGTTGCACATAATTTATTTGCGTTTTTAAAAGGAGTTTTCTTATCTTTAGCTTGATGATTTATTTTCAAGAATGAAAGTTTGTTTGGTTTACTCAGTTTCAATTTTTTGAAGGTTTTGTTAAATAAACGTAACAACAATTTTGCAATGAATTACAAAGAATTACTCTTGGGTGTGTAAAATGTATTTCCTTATCTTCAACTTGTAGTTCAAAAGTTCGTTTGGATTTTCCATGTTTAAATATTTTTAACTTTGTTACAATTAAGGTAACAGAATTTATGGAAAGAATCTCAAAGGATTACTTTCATGGGTTCAAAATGTAATGTTTTATTCTCAACTTGTTGGTTATTTTTAAGGAAATAAAGATTCTGAAGAACAAAAGTTCGTTTGGTCTTCTGAATTTTAAACATCTTTGTTGGTTTTCTTACATGAAATGTCAGGAAAGTTCTGTATTAAATTGAAATTCATCTTTTTTAGGTTGAGCAAATTTTATGTTATTTTTAGGACGGTAATAAACGTTTGCAAGAACAACTAAAAATTTAAAAAAATTTAAAGGCTTGAATTTCGCGTCTTGTAGAAACAATCAAAGATCAACGATGTGAAATTTTTGCGAGAGCTGAAGGTAACCGCCAGCACACACACTATCTTAACACGTATGAGACTAACAAGTGGTTGCCAAAGCTCGATTCTGATTGGTTCATTATGCCCAAATTTGAAGCTTTACTGTGCCCAAACTAAGGCCCGGATCAAGTTTTGCCAGAGGACTTTTCTGTTTCTTTTTTTGTCCTCTATCACCCAATACCGGCATGTTCATAGGTGGTGGGACACCCTGTATACCATAAGAAGTAGAAAATTTCAAATTCATAGCGATACAATGCAACATGCGATGAAAAGTCCAACAGCAAAATTTCTCGAATTAAAAAGACCTATAAAATTGCCCATAACTATTTTTCAAAGCACCTGCAATTTGGTCGTGAAATTAGAATTTTTACATTCTCATCATTTTTTATGGAAGGTAAGGTAAATGTGCCAGTCTTCGTCAATGCATGGGTTGTCGGCAGATGGCGAAAAAAAATAAAATGAAAATACATAAAAATAAAATAAATAAAATAGTTTTGAAATATTCTCAAACGCTGTTGCCGATCACTCGCACATTGAAATGTCGATAACTGAAGCAGCCAGATTTCTGACCTGCTGATAACCCATGCATTCTCATATTTATAACTTCAAACTTTTTCTAATATTAATTTTAATGGGATGTGTTGAAAGTAATATGTAAATTTCATTTCCAGAGTCGATGAAACCAATTTCTTAAGTTTTAAACATGTTTACTATACTTTTTCAAGCATTTGAAATCTGAAATTCGCCTTAAGCTTCCGATAACTGGCACACTTACCTTATTAGATTTATGTGAATTTGTACCTTTCCGTTTTTCGTCAATTCTCGGCGTTCTGAAATACCCTGAGTCAGGAAAAATGGTCTTACGAACATCTCTTTCTGCTACAGAGGAATTTCCTAATCAGATTTTCCTTTGGTACAATCTTTTGTAGTCTGAAAAGACAGGTAAATTTCGTTAACCAGTCTTCTACCACTAATATTTATGGCCCCAGCCATAAATAATAGCTGATAAAGATTATTCCAAAGACGCCCGGACTTCACCTCAGAGGTCCGGGGTCGATCCTTGAGCCGGTACCTCTAAAATTTCTCTATGCACCTTTATCGAGGTTCTGGTGGTTCGGATCCCACGTTAAGCTGTAGGTTCCCCCACCATGCAATTGACTGCAACCCAGACCGCGAATGATGGGGTAAAACCAGGATTTGCCCAATATGTCAAGGCACTCACTCTTATCAAATCACTTTTGATTGCATTGTAATAATGCGTCCATGACGGATAATATATACCGGGACAGGCCCATGCATTCTATACAAAAAATAAAAAATGAATCCAACTCTAACGAAAAATACCTTCGACATATTGGGCTGTAACCATCTTAATCCTGAAACATTCATTTTGTTATGATAAATATTAAAATCAGTACTTTATTTTGCAATATCTGAATAAGCAGTACCGCGCATTAAAATAATATAAAATGCATTTCTCTATAATAGAGTTCAAAATGATGTAGAATATTTCGGGTTTTGGACATACACTAATCGAGTCAGTCATTTCATGAATTAACTAGAATAGTTATATAATGAAACTTTGATCTATTTCTCTAACTGTCTAAAAATGACACTGCACTTCATAAACGGATAAAAATTGTAGACAGGTAGTGTATGTTAACTGTTGATTGTTACACAATAATCTGCTGGAGCCTCATGAAATGTTTAATTACAATAAGGGGCTACGATACGGAAAAATTTTATCAGTATTACAATTTACATTTTTTGTTGAGACATGCAGAGAAAATATACGTAAAATTTATGGGAAGTTTGATGCAAATATGGACAACGTGACTTTCATGTATATTACATGCAGAATTAACTGAACTTCTTGTAAAATCTAATAAAATGTTACGAAGTCCATATTTGTACTGAACAGCTTCTAAAATTGCCCAATTTTTTTTTAACTGGAAACTTATTGGGTTGAACGGCTCGCTTTCTTCCGTTTTATACAATAAAGTGTGAAAAGGAATTCATTTTAGATATTGTTGCTTCAAATACATTATTTCTATCGGACTCTTTTTCGTTTTGTGAAACTAGAATCATATGTAAATATAGATGATCATAACAAATATCCAATATATATATAATAAATATTCATAATTATAAAGTACTATTTACGATCTCTTGAAGTGTAAACGACGTTATCCCACAATGTGGGACTGTGTCGCTTGCTAATAATGATAAGTAAAAAAATTGCTTAAAAGGAAAACTTTATAGAATAAGTAATTATTTTTAATGTTTCTAATCATTTTGAAGCAAATGAAGCTGTTTAAACTTATGACAACGTTAAATAATTTGCTCATTGTCACTTGGCATGTAACTAGATTTATTCTTACAAAGTGTCTAGTCGTCAGCTTTTCCAACAAATAGCCCAGGCGGGACAAACACCCCCTCCCTTCTCCTGGAAGCACCAATAATACATTTTGCAAGATTTCCGCTATTCGTAAGTAAGGCGTATCACAATACATCTTCTAATTTGATAGATTTTCTTCTTTTGGAACGTTGTCAAAGGTATTTCTGATCTCTCAAACGGAGTAATTATCAAGGGAAACCATCTTCGTTAGGTTTATAATAAAATATTCCAAGCCATTATGACCAAAATAATATATTCTTACGAAAATCATTCTGCAGGGTAACAAAAATATTGCAAGTCAAATTTTTCACGACTTTTCCATACAGCATAATCGAATTCCCAGGACTGAGAATCTTTGTTTGTTCATAGGGACTCATGCTACAATGCCTATTGTGTGACAACTGAGAATTTTATATTTTTATTCGTTTTAATGAACGAAACTGCAACATTAAAAGATTTTAAATAAAGTTCTACATTGGTGAAAAATAAAAAAATTGTTCATTTCGAAATTTTTTATTTAGAGAAAGAGATCATTGATTATAAAGAATGAAGTTGCATGTAAGACGGTCTCCCCTAAAACGAACCGCTTAACACCATTTTACGGTTCTCAATTTCTAATTCGCTAAATTTGTACACAAATTAAGGGGAGATTATGATATCCGTGGCGACAAAGTTTTAATGTGGATTGTTATAGGATTTTTTGCAAGAATCACGAATCTGAAAAATATCTCGAGTAGCTTTTGATATACTGATTTTTTCTGTTAAGTTGAATAATCAAATAATGTAGATCTCACCCCTACCCCTTTTCCAATGCTTCATGGGCTGTGGGAATGAACCTTTGTGACTTGTCACAGAAGTAATGTAAGTTCGCCTCCCTATCCCTTCTCCAATGCCTTATGGAGGGTGGGAGGGCATCCCTGTAATTGTTCACAGAATTTAAAGAGTAAAAAAATCGATATCTCGAAAACTATTTGAAATATCGATTTAATACCTTTCTTATGATTTCGATTTTGAATTATTGTTCTAAGGCGCCATAGAGGAGTATACTCCTCTTAACACTATAACATAGAGAGGTCAACAAAATTTATTTTTTATATTTTTGAAATGCCACTCCCTCAGTTTGTGTTATTTGATGAAAAAAGATTTCCCTCGTTTTCAGGGATTTAAAGCAAAATTTAGAGGTGACTCGCAACCCTTTAGTTACAGAAACACAAAGTGGTAAATTTTTTGACGGAGAGAGGGGAAAAGTTTTAAGGAGAAGGGGCTAGGATGAAAAGCTGTGGGGATTAGAGGGTGGAGAGTAGAAGCCAAGGGAAGGGGGAATATTTCTGTAGCAACGTTTAATAACATATCCCTAGTTGCGGCCAAAAACAATGCCCCTAAGGTGTGATGGAGAGAGGGGCGGGACAAGGGGGAGGGATGGAAGGGAGCGACAGGGTGATGATATCTAAGGAGGAAATAGCATAGTGGTACATGGAAGAGAAGGAGAGGGGCAAGGATTGGGATGAGTGGAATAGGCAGTAGGGGGTAATAGAAAGTGAGAAAATAGGAAGGTGGGGAAGATGGAGGGTATGCTAGACAAGTGGGTTTTAGGAGGGATAGGTGGTAAGGGCGAAACTAGATTTGAATGAGAGAGGGGACTGAGGGAAATATGGAGATAAATGTGTTTGTGAAGGGGCTATAAGGTTGGGTTGGAAAGATGAGTGGAAATTGTGGAGGGTAGGGGATGAGATAATGAAAGTGTAAAATGGGAAGAATGCATAGTGAAAAAGTAGAAGAGGGAGCGGAGGCAAGTTATGGCTTTATCTAGAAATCTTATATTAGAAAGAATGTATTATTTGTCTACATAGAAATCTACAAACGTTAATTAACCAGTTTGAAGTCCTAAATAAATATTTTCCATAAATAAAAGATGTTGAAGGAAAAGAATTGCAGTAGTAAAAGGATTAAGGAAGATTGGTGTCGTAGTGGAAGCAGTAAGCGTATAAATCACCATGCGAAGGTGGTTATGGGTGAAACTATTTACGCGGGACACATGGCTAGTTACATCAGTTAGGCTAGCAGCCAGGCAACCGAGGGAGGGATGCACTTTATTTTATATAATGGCGCCTCAAACGCGAGGACCGATAAAGTTCTCTGCCTCTCGCAATAGTTTACTGCAAATTGAAGTGGATTATTCGGCGAGTCGATTTTCATCCGCCCTCCCTCCGCCCTCGCGGGTTCCCAGTGCCAGGATATAGGTATTTGGCAAAGGGATTTCAAGCGGAAGTAATAGTAATCCCCGCGATTCCTTTTCGAATGCGACCGAAGCTCCGTAGGAATCAGCAACGGCTTATGTGGGTTATGACACTCGTATCTCCGCTTTTGCGAATCGCCTTCTCAAAGCACCCCACCTTTCTCCCATTCAGGTACTTTATGTTATCAGTAATAGGATTAACGAATCAGGGAATTTGTTATTACCAATTCGGTATTCATTGGGGAACTGCTAGAAATTATCATCGGGGGTATCTCTCAAAACTTCCTTGAGGAAAATACTTGGAAAAAATAATTAAATATATGAAAATATAATCAATTTAATTAGGATCGCAGGGCTGCACTAGTGCTACAGAATGAAATTACTAGTTTCACTATGGTGCAAAAAAGCATCACACGTTGTATTTAAAAACATTAAGAAGATTCATAACAAGAACAAAGTCTGCATAATTTTGCGAAATATAGGGCATATATGGCACATAGCCACGTTGCAAACGTCACAGATTTGGGAAAAATCAGAATCAACGTGGCATAATTTCTGTTTTAGAGAAAATACATTCCAGATACTTCATGAAAATCGAATTAATCTTCAGATGAAAAGAAATGACTGCAAAGAAGAAAAATTTTCTTTGTTCAAAACTGCTATATAAGTGTATTTGTTTATAAAAATTGTTGTCAAAAGACCATCTATTGTAGCAATAACAACCGTTTGAAACTTTAGATGGCGTTTAATCAGCCGGGCCTCTGTTGAAGTTTATTTAAAGGACGATTTAAGAAATATGTAGCTATAAAGTCGAAGGTTTTTCCAGCCAAATCATCTTTTCGAAATTTTGCTTCTAACTCATGGCCAAATAAAGTAAATAAAATTAAGAGCAAATTACACTCTTCAAATATGGACCAAGCACACGAATAAATATTACGTGATTGCTGAGTAATCATAAAAAATGTTTAGCCGTGGAATGGAAATTTCGGCGAAGATAAAAATACATGATTCACCGCAAAATAGAAGGGAACCTTGCCCGTCAGAAAAAAGTTTTTTTTGATGCCCCTGATGTACACTAACCGAATGTTCAATTACACGGAGACGAATAGATGTTTGCCCTTAAAATATAAATGTGTCAGGTTAACGTTAGTTAGCGCTCTTAGGGCTCGTGCATAAATTACGTAACACTTTTGGGGGGGAGGGGGGGTCTAGCTTAATGTTACACAATGGTGAAAAACTACAGGGAAAAGTCGAAAAAAGAGTTACATAGGGGGGGGGGGTCAAAATTGTCGGAAAACTGCGTTACGTAATTTATGCACGACCCCTTACCTAGAAAACTTTTTAAGAGAAGAAACAGTATTTGCGTCCAACATTTACAAAATCCAAACAATTCACAGCATTGTTATTAATATTTATCAACAACATAATTGTAATCATAATTTGTACACAAGTTCACATACGAGACGAAATGGCATCGAACGACATTGACTATAAGCTTCATAAGTGGCCAACAGTCATCTGGCGTGTTTCCCTGTACGATATCTTAACATCTTGGGTCTTTCAGTTTAACATAAAAAAATATTCAAGCCTTATATCTCTAAAATATAGTAGATGTTATGTGCTAATATCTCTATGTTTGGAGGTACTATCTTATGCTTTGAACATCTAGTATTGAACATCCATTTTTCTCCGTACATTCGAAGATTCTAACGCCACATTTAACATTGCTTGTAAACATTGGCGGTCTGGATACCCACGGGCGCAGCACGCAAAGCATTCTTTGGGCGCCAAGACTCTGACGATTGGCAAAAAAAAATGGGTCTTAGAAAACGTCATTGGGATTTTGGAAATATGTCATGAATATCACCGAATCTGGCAGTTAGTATTTTTCTGTAATAAACATGTTCAGAAAATATTTTCAATACCAATGAATTCTAGAAAGAAATGGTTGAATTTACAATACACTTAAGCATTTTAACCCTTCATGGTAAGCTCTAAGGATTTTTGGAGGTTTTGTTTTTTAAAAAATTATATTTGCTCGATCTGACTGGAGACTAAACGACAACAATAGTCATTGGTATGCACAGGTTTTGGAACAATATGTATTGACTGCTTAAAACTGTATGCTCTACTTCAAAGGCGAATATATGTCAAACTATAAATTTACGACATTCAAAGAACAACCGTTTGAAATTTCAGAAAATTTAGCGTCATAATTATCATAATTTATGGACTCTTGCCTTCAACTCATCGCCAAACCAAAAAAATGATTTTAAAAATTTATCAAATCTAGAAAATAAAAAACAAATAAAACTCTTCAAACGCATTATCGAGAGCGCTGCGCGCACTCAAACTTGCCAGAACAGCCCCCGCCCCCCACCACCTAAATGCGTAGGTGTGACCCAATACAGTTTTAATTAATTGAATAAATTGTAGATTGCGACGGGTGACGGACAACTTTGCACGTAGCAACTTTGCACGTGCCCAACTGTGCACGTCGATGGCCGGACGGACAACTGTGCACGTCCATCTGTGCACGTCCAAGACCACAGAAGCCCATCTGTGCACGTCTAAATTTCGACGTGCACAGTTGTCATTTGGACAACTGTGCACGTCGAAATTTAGACGTGCACAGTTGTCACTTGGACAACTGTGCACGTGCACAGATGTCCCTTGCCCAACTGTGCACGTTGAAATTTAGACGTGCACAGATGGACTCCTGTGCACTTTACCGTGCACATATGTCACTTTCCTAACTGTGCACGTGCACACATGTCACTTTCCTAACTGTGCACGTGCACAGTTGTCACTTGCCCAACTGTGCACGTGCATAGATGTCACTTGACCAACTGTGCACGTGCACAGATGACCCTTTACCAACTGTGCACGTGCACAGATGTCACTTGCCCAACTGTGCACGTTCATGTCCTCACGAAAGGGCTGTACCTAAGTAATTCAGAGAGTTCAAGGAATTCAGAGAATTCAAAGAATTCAGAAAATTCGAAGAATTCACATAATTCAAGGAATTCAGAGAATTCAAGGCATTCAGAGGATTTAAGTAATTCAGAGAGTCCGAAGAATTCAGAGAATTTCTTGCATTCAGAGAATTCAAGGGATTCAGAGAATTCAAGGTATTCAGCAAATTGAAGGCATTCAGCGAATCCAAGAAAGTCAACAAACTCAAGGAATTCAGAGAATTCAAAGAATACGACAAATTCTGAGAATTCTAGGAATTCAAGGAATTCGAAGAATTCAAGGAATTCAAAGAATTTAGAGAATTCAAAGAATTTAGAGAATTCGAGGAATTCTAAGAATTTAGAGAATTTGAGGAATTCTAAGAATTCAGGGACTTCGGAGAATTTCAGTAATTCAGAGAGTTTAAGGAATTCAGAGAATTTCTTGAATTCAGAGAATTCAAGGGATTCGGAGAATTCAAGGAATTCAAAGAATTCAAGGAATTCAGAGAATTCAAGATATTCAAAAAATTCAAGGAATTCTAAGAATTAGAGTAATTCAGAGAGTTAAAGGAATTCAGAGAATTCCTAGAATTTGAAGAATTCATGGAATTCAAAGAATTCCTAGAATTTGAAGAATTTAAGGAATTCAGAGAATTTAAGGAATTTAGAGAAAGCAAGGCATTCAGGGAATTCAGAGAATTCAACGATTTTTACGAATTCAGCGAATTCACTACGAATTCACGGAAATCTATGAATTCTTTGAATTCTATGAATTCGTCGAAAGTGAGGCTCGCGGGATTTTCAAACTTTTGCGCATGTCCGACTTCTTTCTCCCATTTGTTCTCTAGGATTGAAAACTTTCTGGCTATAGTCTGGGAAAGTTTATCATTTAGCAATCGAATTTTGGGCTGCAAAATATTATTATTCAACTAGGAAATATCGATTTGAACAAATTTTAATAGATTTATGAATCTTACCTTTGGAGTGATACGTACAGTTTTGATATTCGGAACCCATTATGAATTTTTGTACGAAAAAGCACTTAAAACTAGGCCAATTTATGAGATACGATAAATAGAGAGAAATAGTAAGGTTTTATAGTTGTTTTTATGCAAGTTAAACTCTGGAATCCGTCGAACTTCAAACATTTTTGCACTATTTTTGACCCATGCTTGAGCAAGGGAACTTTTTTTTCTTGCGGGACATAATACTTAATTTTTCCACTGATGGATTTTTTTTCGAGACCCTATGAAAATGGTTTATAGGTGTTGAATTACAGAAGTATGTAGCAGAAAATTTTCAAGAAAATCGTGCCAGAAGCAGCAAGATAATTTAATATTAATGATTCTATCGCAAATTTTTAAAAAGGCCTTTTTCCAGAGGAAATACACGTGAAGATTTATGGGCTTTGAACAACTTCTAAAAAGCAATTGATTTTAAAATGAAAAGAATACGTGCTTACTTTTTTGTGTTCGAATAAATCTGGCGGGTAATAAATGAATTAAATAAATAAACCTTGAGATTTCTCTAACCAATGACGAAGACAAATGTGTAACCCGTCCTTAAACATCGCCACATAAACAACAGTAAAACACTGATAAAATATATTTAAAAAAATATTTTTCCCTCATTTACTTTTTGTCAAATCATAAACAAAAACATAAAATAAATAAACGATTTTGTCAAATCGAAGACAGATAAGTAACTTGAAAAAAATTAATACCTACCAAGTAGGCACGGTAGTTAGTGGTCATTAGGACGTTCAAAGGATATCAGATGTCTCTATACCCACTGGATGACTCAAAGAAGCTTAATGAGATGAAACTATTGAAAAGTAAATTCAAAATAGTACATTGTGCATCGAGGGCGTGAAGAAGACTATTTTGACGAGTCAAAATAGCCGTACACCCTTGACACACACTGTACTGTATTTGTATGTGTAGCGGGCCTAAAATTTTATATAGCGGGCGTAAAGGTTCATGTCAGCTCGGCGGCGGAGTGCGCATGTCCGAACGTCACTGGGCTGGAAGCGGCCACATTACGCCTGCTTCACGCGCATGCAATGGCGCGTTTTCAAGGGGGTCGAACAAAAAGAGATTTTCATATATCTTTAATAATTTGAAAGGAATAATTTCATCAAAATAATATTTAAAATATTTTTAAACTAACTTTAAGAAAGTTGATACGCTCCATTCCACCAGGATTGAATAATTTTAACTGTTAAAATTTTATCATACGTAGATACAAAGGATCACCCTCGTATAGACCGTTACGTAAGGACACAAACGGGCACAGTTGGGCAAGTGACATCTGTGCAGGTGCACAGTTGGGAAAGGGACATCTGTGCACGTGCACAGTTGGGCAAGGGACATCTCTACACGTGCACAGTTGGGCAAGTGACATCTGTGCACGTGCACAGTTGGGAATGTGACATATGTGCACGTGCACAGTTAGGAAAGTAACATCTGTGCACGTTATAGTGCACAGGAGTCCATCTGTGCACGTCTAAGTTTCGACGTGTACAGTTGTCCAAGTACCATCTGTGCACGTGCAACTGCACAGACCAACGACGTGCACAGTTGTCCGTCTGGCCATCGACGTGCACAGTTGGGCACGTGCAAAGTTGCTACGTGCAAAGTTGACCCCATCCCATTGCAACGGAAAAAATGAAAAGATATTGAAGAAATCTTTACTTCAGATGACAAGAATACTCTTTTCGCTTTCTCCCTTGCAATCTCAAATGTGAAATTGATTTATTTAAAAAATATTATGTTAAAGGAGACAAAATTCATACATTAGGGACGATCCCGAGGAATACATGGGCGTTCCCAAAACATGATTTTTTAAAAACAGAAATATATGTTAAAATTCATAACATGCAACAGAAAATTAAAAATATATATCAAACATGTGGTGTTGGAAGGCTTTTTCCAATATCTCTTTTTTATGGTAGTAATAAAAAGCTGGTTATACAAAAATTTCATGAATTTCACATTCTGTCTAATCGAATTTGTAATTCAAAAGAAAGAAAACGTTCCGAACTGATGTATTGTTGAATAGACGCTAAAAATTGTTGATGGCAAAGAACCATAGAATTATGAGAAAATCATATAATACAAACTTGATGATATCGGCTTCCCAATTTTTTGACGGTGCCCGTTTCGACTTACGACAGTGATATAAAATGACTCTTTGTGATGAAATTATATTTTATTCGATTTTACAGAGTGTTTCTTCTATCCTATAAAATTGGAATTTTGTCCCTTACCCGTTATGCCCTGCGATCCTGTAAGGGGTCAGTCTGCTATCTCGGCAAAAAAAATGTGATTTTCAAGAATTTTTTCCTCAACAACTACTTTATATAATTAAATAAAAATTTTAGCGTTAATTTATTCTGTCTTCAAGTTCACAAGAAATTTTTTTTAAGTGAAATTATTATTTAACAAGAAACAAAGCGTGTATAAAAACACCGAAAAAACGATATTCTAATTTTAATAATTTCCCACTAAGTTTAAGAATATTTGCAACCTAAATAGGCGCCAAGAATATATTCTTAATGTACGATGGAGGCCCTCTTACCTTAAGAATATATATGCTTGTCTAATTGTAAGAATTCCCCACTAAATTTAAGAATAGTTGCATCCGAAATCTGTCGTAGTAATTGTATAATAAGTGACGAGCTCGAAGAAATGCAACCAAATCTGAGGAAAAATTGCATGTGCACATCTCTAACTCTATCTCTTTCCCTTCGCAGAGAACGTTAAAGTGATAAAAGTTTTTTAAGGAGAACATTTAGAAACACAATATTATCAAGTCAATCTGTGCAAAAATTCCATTTTTGAACAAAAAGACTCAGAGACATTATGAAACCAAAATTCAGTTCTTTTGAAAAAAACATATTCGAACAGCTCAATATATGAAAAAGAATTGCATAGAAAGGCCTCAAAATATGTTTCCAAAAAAACATTTTAATCGGCTCATTAGAGACAAGTATATAACTATAGGAAAAAAGAGGGAGAGAATTGGAAAAGAGACAACCAAGCCATCCTCACTCTCATTTCCTTTCTCTTTCTCCGTCTTTTTTATACTACTTTTGGGAACCAACATGTTTCGAGATCATTTTAGATCTCCTCATCAGGGTATCATTTTATAGGATACTAAGAACATATTTACCTATCTTATGCTTAATATTCGTAATGTATGCATATATGAAACTGAAATTTCTTATCATACTGTTATTTACATTGTTTTAATTTTCTTCTGGACTGATTTCAAACTTTTAATTTTCAGTACAAGTGTAAATCAGTAATGTTTCTGAAATCATTAATGTCAATAATACTTGTCCTGATTGAGAATGAACAGAACCTTACAATTAAACAAATTTATTATAAAAATTTAATAAAACTATCAAAAGCTTTGTTATATTTCGAAAGGTCTTTTTTCAAATTGATTGCATTGTTTCCCTCTCTTTTTATGTATAACATTTCCATGAATTCCCTTTTTCTTTGATTTCTTTCATTGTATAGGACTCTAACACCATCCCAATCAAACTCATGTCCATGTGTGATTCTATGTTTTGACAACACACTGTGGTATTTCTGACTCCTTCGAAGATTATTTTGATGTTCATCTCTCCTTATTCTTAGTGGTCTCCTAGTTTGGCCTATATATACTGCCTTGCAAGACCTACATTTTATTTTATACACTACATTTTGTTTTTCCATTTTGTCACGTACGTCTTTTCCCAACTCTGATTAAAACAAATGAAGGTAGAATTATAACTGATTGGTACAGGAAGCCTTCATTTTCAGGACGAACATTGAGCTTTCTGTCAAATCATCCAATACAAATGAAAATTGCAATTGTTAAAAATATGGTAGATAGGGCTATAAAATTATCACATCAAAGTTTCCATAGGAAAAATATTGAAATTTGTAAACAGATCCTTTTTTTGAACCACTATCCACCCTTGTTCATTGAAAAACACATAAACAACAGAATCCATCAGATTAATCAGAAAGACAACAATGTAATTAACACAGATACTAGAGATTTTGATAAATACAACACGGTTGTTTTACCTTATTTTGATAAAATTTCAAAGTGTTTGAGATCTTTACTAAGTAAAATGGGTTTACATACGATATATAGAATTCCATTCAAAAGTAACAGAACTGTCAAATTGGGAAAAGACGTACGTGACAAAATGGAAAAACAAAATGTAGTGTA